>JARHVA010003843.1:1532500-1695000 GCA_037957365.1 Torreya grandis
AATATGTCAGTCTAGATGAGTTTGTGGAATTGATACCCTTCACATCTGAGTGCCTAATATATATTGTGTAGCCTAGCCGATCTCACTAGATAGTTGACACCCCTTCCCTTAGAAATTGGCATGCCCGGTAGGCAATACAATGAGGAAGATTATATATAATTAAGTTAGCACCTTATATGTGTGTGTGTATGGCCGATAGGAGATAGATCGAGGAGGCATATATAGATAGTTGGCACCCCTCCCTTTCCCTATGAATTGATATGCTTGATAGGTAATAGATTGAGGGAGATTATCTATAATGAGGTGCTTAGGTTAGTAGATAGAGGAAGAGGAACCCTATATATCTATTTGGTGGAGACTATCTAGGAAACTATCTATAATCGATCCACACCCTCTGTGTGTGTGTGTGCGCGCGCGTGCGTGCGTGTGTGTGTGCCAACCCTTATCTTTATATATAGCTTGACCATTGGCCCTCTATATAGAGCAAACACTAGAACTTAACCATGTATAGATAGGGGTTGGGGTCGAGGGCAGCTAAAGAGTTGGGGTTGGCACTCGCCTGCACCTAGAGAATAGAGAATCTATTTGGGCCTCCCCTTGACCCCAACTCCCTCTTCCCCACTCTCACCTCCTCCTTTATCTATGAGGCCCATATCTCTCGAGGGGAGGCGTCGGGGGATGGAGTCCCTAACAATATATATAGAGGTCAACTGGGCAAGTTCTCTATATATAGGTAACAACCTTATCTTTGTAATAATATTTTACATATATTTATTATAATTCCTAGGTGTCATTAGTTGCTTTTGTCTTTACTTAATAAGTTGGTTTTCTTTCCCTTAGGAATAACAAGGGTCATTTGGGAATGTGAAGTGAACAACCATTTCTTGGCTTATTTATTGTAATGCTTTGATGTATTTCAATTTGAATGGTAAAGACAATTTTGTCTTGTATCAAATATTGCTCATTGTCATTCCATCATTATTTTGTCTGGCTGAACATTGGTATCAGAGCAAGATTTTTTGTTAGTCTAATTTCACCTTTTCTCCATCCTCATTTTTGACAAATTAAGCTCCATGAAAGTCTTCCTTGTTAGAGCAAGGACTGCATAGTAGCTGGTTAAATAAAATAAGGTGTAGTGGTTGTATTCAAGGCATTTAGATTCTATTAGTCAGTTTCTATCTGTCAGTTTGCATGCTTGCGGTGCATCCCAGTGATATTTTCATCATATTTTTCTAACTCCATTCTGCATAGAGTTCCTTTTCAGGCTTGCATACAAGTTTACAAGGTATTTGGTCATCTTTGTTGACTATATTCTAATATATTCTGATTGCATATGCTGAGTATGTATTTGAGGATTGCATATAAGTTTTTGTGATCTATTTGGTTGCATTTCATTCCTTCATGAGGTGTACTTTTACTGTTTGAGTTTACAAGTTGGATAGATGTTGGAGATTAAGTGTAACTATCATCTTTCAAAACAAGTTATCTTTCCTTGTACCTGTAGCATGACATTCTGAACTGCAAGACCTATGTGACATAATGTTAAACCATTCTTCTTAATTCTCTTTTAGTTGTTTTCACTTTGCACTTCATTCAAAATCAGCTATTTTTGAGGTGTATTAGTTCATTGGACAATGTATACTTTGGCTTTGAATTTGGTTTCTTTCTACACAACAATTGCCACTTGGAAATTGAAATATTTGATTTCTTTCTTAAGAGGCTGTGCATTTTCATGTTTCAATATTGGAATCATATCAGCCAAAAAAAAGGAGGGAGAGGTAATTTATTTTAGGCTTTTTAATTAAAAAGCAAAAATTTCAATCTTAAGTGCTTTTTCAATTTCAAAGCATTTAAATATTTGAATTGTAAAGTAAATTTTTCATTTCCTAGTGTAAACTTAAAAAAATTGCCTTGAGCAAGCTACTCTAAAGTGTATTTTGCAAACAACAACCAAATTTTGCAATTTAAGGAGAAATAAAGAGAGCTACTCTTTTACACATTCACTTCTGTCAAAAAGCGTAAATCCAAAAATCAATAAAAACTAAGTATATCGTTGAGTTTGAGGTTTTGTTGTTAAGCCGGTGTTAATGATAGGGCAAATCCTTTTCATGTGCCACCTAGGTACCATGTACCAGTCTATTCTCACATGCCTTAACTCCTCTTTCTCGTACTATCATTTATATATAAAGGGTGAGCATCTTCCATTGATTGATGGGTATATAGAAAGGATAGGTATATAAAGAGGTTTGGCATATAGGTCTAGTGGTATATAAAAAATGGGGTTATTTGGAGTTATAAGAAACCAATTTTGGGTTAACAAAACTCAACTCCAAAACTTAAAACAAAAACAATGCATTCAATCAAATCAATCATTGGCACAATTTTGACTGAGAAAGACAACTGGTTAGAATGGTCTAAGAAAGTGGAGAACACACTTATCTTCAATGATCTAAGGTTCAATATTTGTGACGTGTAAAGACAAACAATTGAGCCAAGAGGGAATGCAAATGATACTTAGAGTAGGAAGCAAAAAAAATCAGAAATCAGTCCATACTAAACATTTCAAAAATTAAAAGAACTATATGATTCTCACTTAGAGTTAGAATTCATTCAGTTAAAGTTGAAGTTGTTCAATCTCGAGTTGAAAGATGGTGATGTGATGAGATTGGCTTCAGAAATACGTGCAATTAAGCATGATGTGGTTACCATGGGTGTCAAAATTGATATATATATATGACTGCATTCATAAAAGTCTTTCTTCCCATCTATTCAACCTACTTGGAGTCTCTACAACATTTGATCAATTGCTTGAAAATATGGCAGAATGAGAAAATGCCTTTAGAAGAAAAACTGAGTCCATGAGAGACAGTGTGTGATATGTAAAGGATAGTGTGTGATAATAAATACTAGAAGAAAAACAAGGAAAAAGGCAACATGAATGAAAATTAAGGTACTAAAAAAAATTGAATGATAAACAAAATATCTACTGTGAATGACGTGACAAAAAAGGAAGCCATGAGATTCACGAATGAAAAACACCATGGGATAAAACTGAAGCATAACGTAAGAAGAAAGAGGGAAAACAAAAAAAAGCAAACAGACAAGTCAAACTCTGTTCAATTCACCAGTGAACGTGTGTTTTTTAGAGTACAGATGATGAAGCAAACATTGTCTCAGTCAGTTCATCATGGTTTAATGCTTCGGTTTTTGATACCATTGCCACTCTACATATGACTTTCTGAAAAGTTTTATTTGAGGAGTTTAGTGAAGAAAGTTGTGGTTTAGTATAAATTGCATATAGATCAAGTCTGCAACCACAAAAAAGAGGTACAATTTGACTCAAGTATCTAGGACTTCCATATTTTAAATTCTGAAATGTTCTCTACTTTTCTTAATTGAAATGAAACGTGTTGTCCCTAGTGCTCTTTAGGAAACAAGGCCATTCCATCCTATTGGATGATAGTGTTGTCACTATCAGAAGAAAATGTGATAATACAATTGTGCTGATTGGATACGAGGAAATAAAATTTCTCAAACTCAGAGGCGGGCCAACAAATTCAAGGAATTATGCTAATTTCATTGAAGGTAAAATGTCTTCAAATATGTTGTGACATGCTAGATTTGGGCATACTCACTATAACAACATTTGTGTATTGCAAAAAAATGATAGCTGCATTTATATAATCTAGAAACCTTATACTTATATTGACAATGGAAGCATTCTTGCATTCAATAGTAGTCAATTGACTTGTAGACTTGGGATATGTTAGCTACATTTATACAATCTGGAAACCTTAAGGTATAGATTGGTCATATACAGTTCTGTGTGTTTTTTTTGTATAGCTGGTAACTTCTAGATTTGGGTAGTGATTTAAATCCAATATTATTTTATTTACATCACTATGCACATTACTTTTATTCAAACCCCTATACGTATGCTGAAGAAATTTATACTATCTTGCCTTAGTTGTAAAGAATACTAAACTTTAGCATTAAAAGACCTAGAAATTTAAGATATGGAATGGTCTACATGAGTAGTTTTTATTTCAATATGAATAGGTTTGTAATAATGTAGACATATTGGAAGGCACCCTCTATATATATCACTGAACATCGAACACTATTATTGATTCTTCACTCCTGTAGATTCACCTAGATGGGAAATATATCCCCCTCTTCCCCCGCTCCTACCCTATATATTTATATATATCCAAAGGGGGAGGTTCCCCTATCTCTATATAGGGTAGTCGCCCTATCTATCGATGGGGTGACTCCCCACATCCGTATCTCTATCTGGAGGGGGAGGAACTCCACATTTATATTCTATTCCATCCTATTATATAGGTTGGGTTAGGCTATAGGTTTTTAACTAGGTAGGTTGAGGGTGGGCATTAATTTCCTAATCCAAAGTTATGATCCATAGGCCAAGGGCAAGCTATCATTTATGCCCAACATCTAATTTCTAGTTTATATAATGCTCTATGGCTATGGTATTCTCTCCCTCTAGATAGATTTATAGGGGCAAACCTATCTATATATAGGGGTGGCTATATAGAGAGGGGCTCTCGCATTGACATCTATGTGCTCTATTCGGGATGCCTGTGGCATATATGTAGCTATGATATAGATATAAGTAGGGTGCCAACATTTGTATTATTTTTTTAACCCAAAGGCCACTAGATAGATACACGGTTTGCTCTTCTATATGCACTTACATCTTTTATGTGGTGGATGAGGGCCTCTATATCTATATGGGTTGCCCCCATCGACCAATCTATAGGGAGGCCAAGGGATACTATAGATAGATAGGCCACATTACTAGGTCAAGGGAAGATAGATTTTATAGGTGCCCCTCATGCCAACAAGACAACATTTATGTTTTTCTTGGGAGGCCAAGGTATTCGCTCACATTGATTGATTGACTATATACATATAAGGTGTCGACTCCCAATTGATTAACTATCTCTCGCCATATACAGATAGAAATGTGCCCTCAACCTCCTCAACTCCATTCCCATCTATATAGATATGAATGGTCCCTCTATTGGGCCCAACTATATATATATGCTCCTTAACACCCTACCTTGTGCCCCCCATAATGGATTGGCGAGCGACCTTATATATCTATTTGGGGTGTCTAGAGCCTAGACTAGATTGGACTTGAATAGACCTTTGACCTCCCAATTCAAACATACAAACATCTATTGTCAATTGAATGAACCCTAAAAGAAAATCTCATGTTTCTTCCCTTCTATAGAATCTTCCCATCTATATAATCTTCCAATCTATAAAATCTGCCCATCTCATCTATCTGCCAGGTGGTAGAGTAGTCTTTTGTTGGTAAAGCAAGTAAGGGTGGGAGGAGGTTGCCTTCCCTAGGTATAATTTATATATAGTAGGGTGGTTTGTTAGGGGAGTGTGGATTATAGATAGTATTATTGACTATATATGTTATACAACAGTTGATGTCATAGAGAGATTTATGTGGAATACCATATTGTGTTACTAGCATATATAGATTGAGATTGGGATTATTACATACATATTACATATATAATATAGATCATGTGTGATGATGCATTCAATGTTAAACGATAGGGTCTAGGTGGGAGTGCATTTAGACTTGTATCCATGTGATTTGGCACACACACATGTAAGTGGGAGAACTACGTCGGTTTGAGCCCTCTTTGGAGTATTTTCAACGTAAGCAATATTCAACTATTCAAAGGTAGTGGCAAAGTTTAGTCCAACCCATCTTGTTAACTCCTTTTTCCAGATGACATTGGTCTCAAGAGTGCAAGCTATCACTACTACAATAAGAGGTGTTTTGAGACAAAACTTAAAGACGAAATTATAATTTCGTCTCTAATTTCCATCTTTATTTTTTTTAATAAAAGGTTAGATTTTTTTTTGGAGGAATTAGCGGGAAGGAAAAACTAGAGTTCCTGCTGACGGGTTTTGGCACTCTCGTATTAATCATCGCAGGGTTTTGATCAAGGTAAACGGGTGTCTTGATCTGCAGTCGATCTAGGGAAAAAATGGAGAAGCATTTGAACCCCAATTGAGCTAGGAGCGGATTTGATCAAAGAATGGCATAAATTTCTGCACAAATTAAAAGGATTGACTAGATTTTTGTAATCAGACAAAATGAAATGGTAGCGAAAGTCCTTCCCTTGCACAATGGAATCGTCTTTCTTGGTCTTGACATTTTTCCCAGGGTGTCTTTTGTCATTCGCTCATCTGGTGCTTTCCAAATGTCGTCCGCTCTCAGGGATTTCATTGTCAGTTTCATGCCTGGAACCATCATAGAGGTTGTCAGGGCAGAAAATGGATGCGGGGGATGTAAGGGACGCCATTGATGCTGGTAAGGGAGCTTGCCCTTCTTACAGGGATGTGAATCTCTTGGTCTAGCTACCTTGAGCCTTAAAGTCCTTAATAGCTCATGGTTATTCCTCCAAAGGTCAAATCTGGGTAACAATTGTATTCATGTATTAGCATCACTGATTTTAGGAATAAATTGGTTTTATTCTCAGCCATGGTATTTATTTTGCATGCACAGAATTTTGCTTGATAGAAGGAATATTTAGAAGAACAAATTGATTTAAACCTCTAACCTAGGCATTGTCATTGGTATAATGATTTATCAAGTATAAATTGAGTTAAACCTCCATGGTAGGGCACATTTATTTATGCCAATCGTTCTCTTTTGTTAGAATGATTATTTGGAATACAATTTGATAAATATCCATGCCCAGAAATTTGTCTATTGGCAAAATGTTTTACTGCATAGAAAATGGATTAAAATCCCCATGACAAGGCATTTTTATTTTACCCAGAAATTGCTGTTGATAGAAAAAATGATAGCAAGCAAAACGAGTTTAAATCCTCATGATATGGAATTTTTGCTTTGCCCAAAAGCTGCCATTGATATCAGGTTTCATAGGGAGTAAAATGGATTTAAATATCCAGGCCAAGGAAATTTAGATATCACTCAGAATTTTATCACCTGAATGCATGAGTTATAGGGTTAAATTAATTTTAATTTCAGATTGTTTTTTTTTTTGAAAATAGAGAATTAAATACTTAAACCCGTGCTTGAGTGGATTAATTTTCTAGGTCTATTGTTATTGATAAAAACCTTGTGGCTTGAATTCCAAATTTTTTGGGGGCATAAATGGCTTAAATTTAGAACTGGCATTACTTCTTGATGTAGAATTGTATTCCCTAACCTAGGCAATCCTTGTTTCTAGATACGTGAGTTTTATTAGTATAATCCAGGGAGTTAACTTATGGATATCTATGAGCAAACTGTTAGCCATTTAGGCACACTTGCCTTAACCGACATGGTCAACTTTTGCCCATATTTTTTCCATTGGCATCAATCACTTGCCTGATAATAATAGAATAGATGCTCAGTGTAGTTATATAAATTTATTATTATCAAAATTTATATAACTGTTGAAAAAGTGATTTGGTCAAATTATGGTTAATGTTTTATTAGACTAGATTACATGAACTGTGGTTTATTTTGATCCATAGAGCCCAAATATGTATTACACTAAAATCTGTCTTCTACGAAAGGCATTAAAATGAACAATTGTAAAATGGCAACTAGAATTTTTTTTTTACCGTGGGTACCTCTGATTTTGTGCTCAATGCTCACTATTATAATTTTCTTAGGTGCGAGCACAACAGATATGTGGGCCTTCTTATTCGATAGATCCTCATCCATTGATAAACTTCCCCTTTTATCGTCACTCTACTCCAGCAGATATTACTTTCCTGTTCTTGAAAGGTAGCGTCCGCTACCAATTATTCATAGTAAAGGATTTGTAGTTCTTGTATTTTGAGCTATCAGAAATCACAGAACTAGAATTGACATTATAATCCATACCCTGGTGTGTACACCCTCCATTAATATTGTCCCGTTCTATGTCTATGCCTAATTTAAGAGTCATCGCCATGGATTTTAGAAAGGAACTCTTATGATCATCCTACAAAACCCATAGAAGAAAAAAACTGTTAAAGATTTGTAAACACTACTTTATTAGATCCCATCAATGCCATGAAAAATTGTCAGATTTATGTACCATAAATGTGATATAACATTACTCTAAAGCACTACAGAAATATATAGAGTAGTTGAATATATATTTTTAAATATTATTGAAAGGTCTAGAAGAATATCAAACCGTCATTAATTTTTTGGTTGACAGGTTGTGGAGGACATAAAATCTTATCCCTGGAGGCATCTAACGTTGAACGTTCCTCCTGCTATTTTTTTCTTTTTGGTTTATAAATAGCCTAAAATTATTCATTTTAAGTAATATAAGCCATATTTAAATTATAATGATCCTTGGCCTTGACCTTGCATATTCTTCTATCAATTGTTTTGATGTCAAGTATTAATATAGACAAATAATGCGATAAAGGCATCTCACAAATACTGTACATTTGACCCAAAAAATAAAAAAATCATTTATTTGTATTTCTTTATTACATTAAACCCAAATTCTGATCTTGTCAAAGAGAATTTGAAATGTCGTTCATAAGTCATAGTCGATATGTTACAGACATTGGTCTACTGTTTTAGTAACTGGGCATTCATTTAGTAGAACACTATAATTTGGTCAATTGGAAACCCAGTTCAAACTGAAACTTTTTGTAACAACTTCAACAGTAAGGTTAGTCGTAGAGTTGGAATAACAAATGTGTGGCAGAAAATTTGTAGGGCATGCTCTTCTTGCAACAATGGTAACATTTGAAATTAACAATATATGATATTTGTACATGTTTACAGAAGATTTTAATAATTAAGAATATTTCTATAAGTGTAAAACATTAACTTAGAAAGGGATAGGTCCATATAAGTACTTATGATAGAATGAGGTGGTGAAATGGGGCCAAATTAAGTGCTCGAGTCAATTAAAATAAAAATAGGCCAAAACTGACATTATCAAGTATTCATGACCAAATTTGAATGTTTACATTTCCCCTCTTTAGTCTAGAGATGAAACTACTAGAGTAAAAGAAAAGATTTCCCTGAGTGTGTACAACACACTTTGCCTTTGAGAAGATACTTCACTTGTGCAAGGGACTTTAACTTAATAAAGCCTACAATAACTCATGAAGTGGTCATTTTGTTCATTTGAAATTTGAAAAAACTTGAACTTTGTATAATTGACCCTGTCACTTAATAGAGTTGTCTCCTTTATATTATTCACACAAAGAACCTTTATATATTTTTTGATAGGTAATCGAGGATTGTGGGGTCCCTCACCCTTATATTATAAAACAAAAATATTACAAAAAAATAGAAGTAATTGGATAAATCCATAATTAACTGCCCAAAAAATTCAACACCCAGATATTCAATTCCATCATGAGACCATAAAAAAAACACACCCTTGGAAACTACACAATCTAGAAAACCTTGACACCATTATACATATGTAGAATATAAATGTACATATAATACTATGCAAATTGAAATAAACTCATAAATACTAACATCATGGAAGAGACAACATAAAAACCAAGGTTAAACCTAAAGAGGCTTCGGCTTGTTGATCCCACACCCATGCTTCTTGCCTTGCATTAGATCTTACACCATCCTTGATTGAGTCCCGAAGTCATTTTGGGCACTAATTCTTTATTAGTCTTACTGGGGCCACAAACTTCAAATCCACCATCAACATCAAAGATGCGGCTCCCCCAACCACTACCAACTTGGTCATTGCTAGCTTTTGAACTGGTTGCCACCCCAACTTGCCATTATGTCCCTACCAACCTAAGAAGAACCTTTGGTGCTTTCTATGCATTTTTTGATAAATTCCTTTCAAACATGGAATTAAGAGAAGCCATTGGCTCCTTGAGCATGCACAAGTTTAGAGTGGGAAAGCTATCACCATAAAGAAAGTTGCCTCCATAATAGAAATTATGTAATTCTTCCAAATAATCTACCACAACAAATTTCTTGCTCTCCAATTCCTTGAATGTTTTAAGGGAAACTAAGCTAAGGTTTTCGATGCCTGCAAGGGAGAAGATGAGGTCGATCAATGTCTATCACTTCTAACGCCTTAGCAAGACCACCCAAATTTTTTATTTAACAAGTTTTTACACCACCAATCTCATTGCTTTCTTATCATGGATAATTAAAAGCAAATTGCTTAAAACAATTGAAGCAAACTTAGACTTAAGTCAACTCCATATATCCATCTGGGCGTAGTCAATGCCAATCACATCCCAAATGGCTTTGATGAAGACCCCTGTAGGATCCCAAAACACCTTCTTTAGACACCCTTCAGATATGACATTGTAATATCCATTTCCCTTCGTTTAGCATAAATGAAAAAGAGTGGTTCTATTGCTGCAATATTCCCTATAGACCCCATCTCCTCGACAGAAAGGATAGAAAATAAATCAAAGATAGTTTTTTTTTAAATTTAATACTCACACAATAGAATGAGAATGGATGCAAGACAAAAAAGGCATGATTGTATGCCAAAACATGAAAAATGGCAACATGTGAGGCATTTAACGAGACTCAGCAACCTTTTGGCACAAATTCCCCATGAGAGAACATAAATCTAAGATCAAAACAAGTAATCTCTTCCCTTGTGTGAAGACTTCCACCCATAACATCCCTCCTCCATACCACTTCCCTTGTGACCCTTCCCCCCTCACCCCCCTACCCCACCCCCCAACTTTCCTCCCCACATTCCTCAAGCCCTAACCATATATCCTTTAGGTTATTTATAACCAAGTCTTCCCTTTACTTAATCCCCCAATTCAAGAGAAAGTCCACAACTGAATTGGCCTCACGAAAATAATGTATGACAAACTAATTCAAAAAAAAAGACAATAGTTGCCACACTCTTCCCAACATGTTCTCTATTTTCCATGTTTGAGATTTATGATTTCTTAAAGCGTAGATTATCACCAAATCTTCATCAATGATAACTATATCAATTCTGCATTGATATACCAATTATAATCCTAAGACTAATATCTACACTTCAACTTCATTATTGATGTAATCCATAATCACACACCCTACCAAGAAGCCCAAGATTCCTTCTTACCGCCCACTCATAATTTCACTTGAAGAAAACTCGGGAAGGGGGACCCACAAAGAATTTCACCTCTTAATTGTAAAGGCTTACAAACTCTTTACCCATTACCACTTACAATATCCTTTATCAAATGGCTTCATGAGGTGGATATTACAATTTTGATGCTTCAATTATAGACATGTAATGCCATCACTTGCCAATTTCAATCTCACAACATTATGTAAACAATATGCTTACACATAATGCCATCCACTGCCAATCTCAATCTCAACTATTGCAAACCTGCATTGCCAAGATTGTGCTTTCACAAGGTAAAAAAATTCACTCTTTTATCAATCATAGAGAATTTGTATTTGCTAAATGCACATTTTTTCAAAATAAGCTTATCAACATGTATGCCATGTGCGATAGTTTGGTGGATGCTTGTAAAGTGTTGGATGACATGATAAAACTAGATAGCTTCTCTTGGAATGTGATAATTATATCTTACAAAAGACATGGGTATCCTCATCAGGCATTGACAATGTTTCATCAAACACAACAAACATGTGTTCAACTTGACCAGTTCACCTCTACCAGCATACTCCCAGCTTGTGCCAAACTAAGAGCTTTGAAACAGGGTATGGACATCCATCAAATCATAATCAAAAGGGGTTTTTTGTCAGATGTTGTAGTTGCTAGTGCCCTGCTAGACATGCATGAAAAATGTGGAAGTGCACACAAGGCACGTGAAGTGTTTGAGAGTATGTCTCAAAGAGATGTGGTCTCATGGAATGCAATGATTGCAGGATATGCACAAAATGGTGTTCTTGGCAAGGCTTTAAGGCTTTTCAAAGTGTAACAACCCTCTTCATTTTAAAAAAATGCAGTAAGTTTTTTTTTAAAACTAAATATTGAACATTCAATCAACCAAAATTGCTAGAATCCTTTATTCATTCATATAATCAGCAACTTCAAGTAGTAACAAATTCAATATTACAACATTGCAAGCAATAAAATAAAAAGTATGATACAAAAAGTTTGCTATCTTAGTAGGGATATCAGCACAATCAAAATTTCCATACTAAGCATTGATACTAATTCAACCATTCACACAAATTGTTATGTAATCAAGTCTACCCTAACTTAGCCTAAGAATCTAGACCCAATGCCCCACACAATCTTGGGTAGCCTACATATCCGCTCCTCAGAATTAGGGTCTGATGTAGTTCTCCTTTCAAATGTGATGGTCTCCTCCATGAGATGACTTTTGACATTGTGGATTGCACCCTGAGAGAAGGCTAGGCTTCTTTCTTCCACACAGAACAATGGAGACTCCTCTCTTGCCTGTGTGTCTGGTAAAACTGAGGGGAGAATCTCTAGATAAGGGCTAGCTCCCTTTGATGCATCTTTGAGGTCCTAGATTTCCTACTACTAACAATGGGGGGGATGAAAAGAGAAAAGGCTTACTGAAAATAGAACCTAAACTAAACGGTGATACACCAAAAATGGTTGATCTACTTAGCTTGAACATACACTTTCCACTAAGAACAAGCTGATATACACTTCATTTGATATGAGAAATTCTTCTGCATCAGTGAGCTAGGGGTCCTCTGGAGATACAGGGAAGAAGAACTACCAGAGGTGTTCTAAGACACACTATAGCAGCCTGTTCACATGTGCTTGAACCATTCGCTTGAACCAAAAATTTGAACCAACCGCTTCAACCTACAATGGTTCAACAGTTCAACGATTCAACAGTTCAATATTTCTAAGTTTAAAGCTTTAACGTTGAACCACTTTTTCATACTTTTAGGAAACGTGCCTTCAAAATTTGGTCTCTTTCCTTGTGAATTTCTTCAAACAAAATGTCTGAAGAAGATTTGTAAAATCCTTGCATCTTTGAACTAGTCCATCTCTTTGCCGAAAGGCTTGTGCAAACCAAATTCACGACTGATGGCTCAGAACAGCAGGGGAAGAAGGAGACTGATTTTGGCCTGTAGGGCCAAAATGGTCAACAATGACATCATCAAAGGGGTTGGCACTCTAAGCCAAAATAAGGAACAAAATACTCATGACATAAATGAGCTTCTAAAGCTCAAGTCTACAATCTCATAGCTAAGTGATACACTCAAATATAACACCTTACTATCCAGGGTTGTGCAAACCAAATTCACGACTGATGGCTCAAAACAGTAGGGGAAGAAGGAGACCAATTTTGGCTTGCAAGACCAAAATTGTCAACAATGACATCATCAAAGGGGTTGGCACTCTAAGCTAAAATAAGGAACAAACTCTTTAAACAACCGCTTGAACCAATAATTTGAACCAACCGCTTCAACCTACAATGGTTCAACAGTTCAATGCTTCAACGGTTCAATATTTCCAAGTTCAAAGTTCAAAGCTCTGACGTTGAACCACTTTTTCATACTTTTAGGAAATGTGCCTTAAAACTTTGGTCTCTTTCCTTGTGAATTTCTTCGGACAAAATGTCCGAAGAAGCTTTGTAAAATGCTTGCATCTTTGAACTGGTCCATCTCTTTGCCGAAAGGCTTGTGCAAACCAAATTCACTACTGATGGCTCATAACAGTAGGGGAAGGAGACCGATTTTGGCCTGCAAGACCAAAATGGTCAACAATTTGGTGATTCCCAGGAGAAACATATTTGCTATTCTTAAGAAACCAGTAGCCTCAAAGTCCATTGGGCACAGAGTCAGAACGCAATTTGAAAAGAGTTAGCAACAACTTTCTAAAGACCTATGAACCAACAAAGCTTTACCTCAAACACAAAGGAAAACACACACAACAAAGGCTAAAAAACACTACCCCTGTGCAAACAACACTTAGGGAAAATAGGGAAAGAAAAATTGAAAGCAAAATACTATGTACAACTAATCAATCATATTTTCCTCCCTCCTAGATCAAAGGGAAAACTTTTGAAGTCTCCTTCATGGCAAGAAAACTTATGGTGCCAGACAAGTGACTGAATGGAATGGAGATTTTGTGACTTGCTCTTCTTGCTTGCCACCTTGATTGGCTTGTATTCAAGTGGATAGGGTCAAACATGTCTCCAACATTTTTATATTCACTTTGCTCTTTGGAGACTGCCTCATGCTGGCCCTTCATGCTAGTGTGTTTCATCAAAAAATAAATGGCTTCTAGATTATCACCGTAACCCCTTGATATGCATCATGGATTGACTTGTCCCCTTCTGCTTCATTGAAAACCCTATCAAATTGATCCTCTACTTCATCATGGCTTTCTTGAAGAAGGGTGACTGTTGTGATGTCTGAAATGAGATCACAGACTGATTGCTCATCCCACAGAACATAACCTTCTTGTTCAAGGCTCTCTTCTTCAAAGCTTTCCTCAAAATGAATAGGCCTCTCCTTTTCTTGCTAAAAAACAAGACTCTAGTTATTCAAAGACATCCTCCAGATCCTCCTCCAACTTGGGTTCCATGGCATGGTCATCCTCCTCATCAAAGCAACAAGGAAGTTCATCAAACAAGGGAGGAGAGAGCTCACCATGCTTACTTTCCTCTTAATATTGCTGGAACATCTGCATGTATGCATGACCTGTGTCTTCTCCATTGTTGATGATGTATTCAAAGGGAGCATCCCTGATGATTTCCTCCTCATTGTCCTCCATGAGAGATTCTTGATCAGCTGCAAATTGGATCCTCTCTTCTTCACTTGCCTCTTTCAAAACAGGTTCCTCCTTGAGAAAGAATGGAGTGGAGGGTTGATGGACAAACTCATGTGGAAGAGGAGGCAATCCTTGAGCTAGAATCAAATGATTCTCTTCCTTCCATTTGGCTAGCACCTCATCTATATCAGATGTGGCTTGATAGCTCTCTTGAAGGAGTGTAGATGGGGTGTGTTCAAATGTAGGATCTTCTGCTTGATCTGAACTGTCCATCACACTTTGGTCGAGGAATCTCATTCTAGATCATAAGCATCACCATGAGTAGGAGCAACTTTATCTTCTTCGAGGCTCTAAGCTAGTTCATGGTATTCCCTCCTCTAAGTTGGAATCTTGACATCATGTTGAGAGACTTGAGGAGGTCGAGGAAGACTAGGAAGAGACTATTGATGTACATGGAGAGTTTCTAGAAGAGAGACATGTTGGTTCATGGTATTCCCTTCAAAAGAAGATTCACAATCTAAAGAATTGAGAAGGTTCATTTCCATGGGAGGTTGCTCCAATACCTTTTGATGTTGGAAAGCTAGGTGTAAGGGATTAAGAGCAGGGGTGGCTACTGCATCAGATGAGCTAGAGTGAGCAAGTGCTATCTGGTAGAAAAGATTTGGGGCTTTCTTTAGAATAAGAGGGGGTTTCTTTAGAATGGGAGAAGGCACACAAGGCTGATTACCTTGAATAAATGGAATCTTCAATTTTGCTACTTCCTTCTTCATGGATTACAAGGCTTGAGCTTTCCTAAACAAGCACTCCTCTTAGTACATAAGTTCTTGCTAATATCTATCCTGCTCCTCCAATCTGTTTATCTCCATCACTTGTTTTTCAAACTCCAGCATTACTTCTTTTACACTAGGTGAAGGGCAACCAAGAGAGTTTCTTTAGGTGATTCCATGAACAACCTGAGCTTAATCAAAGTTATATGAAGGAAAACAAGGTCCATGCTTCTGAGCAATGGAATTATACATACCAAACTATGATTTCTTGATGGCACTAGGACTGCTTAACCAGCTGATTCAACTTGGAGTCGCCATTGGTGTTGATGAAAAAGCCTCCAAAGGCTGGTTAGTTGAAGAACACACCAAAATTCTTCAACTCTTTGGATAAAAACTAGTTTGTCCCACTAGGCATGCCAAAAATTGTTGACACTGTGGATTGTACCCTTGAGAGAAGGTTGGGATTCTCTCTTCCACACGGCACAATGGAGACTCTTTTTTTGCTTGTGGGTTTGGCAAAACTGAGGGGAGAATCTCTAGATAAGGGTTAGCTCCCTTTGATGCATCTCTGAGGTCTTGGATTTCCTACTGTTAACAATGGGGGGGGATGAAAAGAGAGTAGGCTTACTAAAAATAGAACCTAAACTAAACAGTGATGCACCAAAAATGGTTGATCTACTTAGCTTGAACATACACTTTACACCAAGAAAAAGCTGATATACACTTCATTTGATATGAGAAATTCTTCTGCATCAGTGAGCTAGGGGTCCTCTGGAGATACAGGGAGGAAGAACTACCAAAGGTGTTCTAAGACACACTATGGCAGCCTATTCACATGCGCTTGAACCAACCACTTAAACCAACAATTTGAACCAACTGCTTCAACCTACAATGGTTTAACAGTTCAAGGGCTCAACATTTCCAAGTTCAAAGTCCTTTTAAGTTCAAAGTTCAAAGCTCTGACGTTGAACCACTTTTTCATACTTTTAGGAAATGTGCCTTCAAACTTTGGTCTCTTGTGAATTTATTCGGACAAAATGTCCGAAGAAGCTTTGTAAAATCTTTGCATCTTTGAACTGGTCCATCTCTTTGTTGAAAGGCTTGTGCTAACCAAATTCACGACTGATGGCTCAAAATAGCAGGGGAAGGAAACCGATTTTGGCCTGCATAACCAAAATGGTCAACAATGACATCATCGAAGGGGTTAGCACTCTAAGCCAAAATAAGGAACAAACTATTCATGACATAAATGAGCATCTAAAGCTCATGTCTACAATCTCATAGCTAAGTGATACACTCAAATATAACACCTTACTATCTAGGGTTGTGTGCTTACCTAAGCATGCTCACATAACCTAGATAATAACAATGATGAAGGAATCTACATTTTTAGTTCCATTGATAAATAAGCTAAGTATATAAAACAAAGCAAGTTATATAGTATATAACAGTCGAACATATCATTCGTTTATAATCTCAAGATTGTATGCATGCATACATTTTGTCCTACAAACTGATATAAACATATATCTTAAGTAATAACCAACAAAATCGTAAGGACAATCAATTTTGGTGAGAGTCTAAATATACAGCTATAGTGTGTAATACTCAAATATATACATCTAAGCTGAAGTATCCTATGATATCACATACTATTATAGTTCATGATCACTCTACCCAAACATTAATAACCTTAACTCATATATTTATTTAGGTATGGGCCAAGATATAAAGTATACAATATGTATCATCCATATATTTTTTATACTATAAAACTCTATGATATCCCATTATAACATAGGCCTTTGTGTTTGAGTATCCGACTCATAACCAACAACAATCTTATACCCAACCATAATAATAAAGCAAGTTAGGATTATACTATCTGAGTATACCTTCAATAACAATCTGAAGAGAACATAATCTCTAGGCACACCTCATGATGTGCTATGTTATTCTAAAAATGTCTAATCACTTGCACATTTAACTCTCTCATGAAATATACCACATACAAGTTTTTATCCTTACAAGATGTGACAAACTTGATCCTATTGACAAGTTTGCATAACAGTACTGTGCTACAAAAAGACAATTTGCTTTCACTAGCATTTATAATAAATGTCATACTAAGCAATACCTATCAATGTTAGTTTCTTACGCCCACACTCATTCTTTGAGCTTCCATACATATATGTTATGTCTCCTACATATACATAATCAAGGCTAGATATAGTTCTACCAAACTACTAAACGTATAAATGTTTACTCAATAGTTTCCTTATTCAAACGCATGCAAGGAAAAGGTATAAATACATTCCTTAATTATAAAGAGAAGACTCGATGATCTATACAACCCTATCACTTACATCAAATATGTATAAGCTAAGACTATTGATGTCCAACATCATTATCGTGTCCTCTTATACTGCCATACTATGAATTTAGCTACCTACAAAAAGGGTATCAAATAGTTTGTACACTACTAAGAAAATCTAAATCATAATATTATCTTCTCAGGTATAATATCTACATAAAGATGGGTTACCTATCCATAGAGTATGTTTTGGTTCTTTATTCAAGAGTCCTTACATAACCATACCATCCAGGTATACGTATCAAAGGACTTTAACATCATGCATGCAATATCAAATATCAATAAATATTGTTTGATATGTGAGTACATCCATGTTTTGTAATATTTTACTACATAATGTTTATCATAAAGAAAAATATGTTTGAACTATGATATCACACAATATGCAAATCATACTTATGAATTGACAATATTAATCTAACATTAATTTGGTCCAAGTTTTTAAATAACATTGATCATCTAGATTAGTCAAATTCATAACACATAACTTGATCGGGTTATCCATATCCATCCAAGCTTGAGTAATCATCTCATTGCTTGGTTGTATCATCAATGCGAGCTCCATAATAAACATAATAGATATTTAATCCCAAGCATAAGCTAACCATTTGGACAAACTAATTTATGAATCAAGATCACATACATGTAATATCTGATGTAATAATCATACATTGACCATCCCATGCCAGCCAAATATGACAAAAAAAAATTATATTAACTTATCTACATCAGATAATTTAAGCATTTGTATGGAAGAAGTACATTTAAGAAACAAATATCTATAAGACATTTTCTAAAATGGTTAAGCTTGGTTTTCCCTAAAACCAACTAAATCAATGAAAGATACTAATTATCCATTTTTCATAATTTTTAGATAACACTAAAATAGATATTGACACAAATCATCATTTTCAAACATATTCTAATCATTTTTTCATAAAGTTTATAATATTTTCATTTCACATAAGAAACTCTAATATTAAAAAATGTAATAAAAACTTCTACCCCTACGTAATTTATTCACAGAGTATAATTTAATGTTTATAATCAAACCGTATGTTTATAGGGCATTCTTTTATATTCGTCTCAACAAATTTCATATTATGATTTATTCTAAACAGAAAGTACCCTGTTATAGTTACGTAGGTTGTTCACATTTCAAAGTTCACTACCCACTATATAATTTTTTGATTATATAGTAACAATATAATATTATATAAATTATATTATCTTAATTTTCCAGCTAAATAATATCTATTTATTTAAATTAAAAATTAATACATAAAAATATAAACCATTATATATATATATATATATATATATATATATATATATATATATATATATATATATATATATATATATATATCAAGATCACATACATGTAATATCTGATGTAATAATCATACATTGACCATCCCATGCCAACCAAATATGACAACAAAATTTTATATTAACTTATCTACATCAGATAATTTAAGCATTTGTGTGGAAGAAGTACATTTAAGAAACAAATGTCTAAGACATTTTCTAAAATGGTTAAGCTTGGTTTTCCCTAAAACCAACTAAATCAATGAAAGATACTAATTATCCATTTTTCATAATTTTTAGATAACATTAAAATAGATATTGACACAAATCATCATTTTCAAACATATTCTAATCATTTTTTCATAAAGTTTATAATATTTTCATTTCACATAAGAAACTCTAATATTAAAAAATGTAATAAAAACTTGTACCCCTACGTAATTTATTCACAGAGTATAATTTAATGTTTATAATCAAACCGTATGTTTATAGGGCATTCTTTTATATTCGTCTCAACAAATTTCATATTATAATTTATTCTAAACAGAAAGTACCCTGTTATAATTACGTAGGTTGTTCACATTTCAAAGTTCACTACCCACTATATAATTTTTTGATTATATAGTAACAATATAATATATAATATAATATTATATAAATTATATTATCTTAATTTTCCAGCTAAATAATATCTATTTATTTAAATTAAAAATTTATACATAAAAATATAAACCATAATATATATATATATATATATATATATATATATATATATATATATATATATATATATATATATATATAATCTGATGTAATAATCATACATTGACCATCCCATGCCAACCAAATATGAAAACAAAATTTTATATTAACTTATCTACATCAGATAATTTAAGCATTTGTATAGAAGAAGTACATTTAAGAAACAAATATCTAGAAGACATTTTCTAAAATGGTTAAGTTTGGTTTTCCCTAAAACCAACTAAATCAATGAAAGATACTAATTATCCATTTTTCATAATTTTTAGATAACACTAAAATAGATATTGACACAAATCATCATTTTCAAACATATTCTAATCATTTTTTCATAAAGTTTATAATATTTTCATTTCACCTAAGAAACTCTAATATTAAAAAATGTAATAAAAACTTCTACCCCTACATAATTTATTCACAGAGTATAATTTAATGTTTATAATCAAACCGTATGTTTATAGGGCATTCTTTTATATTCGTCTCAACAAATTTCATATTATGATATATTCTAAACAAAAAGTACCCTGTTATAGTTACGTAGGTTGTTCGCATTTCAAAGTTCACTACCCACTATATAATTTTTTGATTATATAGTAACAATATAATATATAATATAATATTATATAAATTATATTATCTTAATTTTCCACCTAAATAATATCTATTTATTTAAATTAAAAATTTATACATAAAAATATAAACCATTATATATATATATATATATATATATAAAATCTGATGTAATAATCATACATTGACCATCCCATGCCAACCAAATATGACAAAAAAATTTATATTAACTTATCTACATCAGATAATTTAAGCATTTGTATAGAAGAAGTACATTTAAGAAACAAATATCTATAAGACATTTTCTAAAATGGTTAAGCTTGGTTTTCTTTAAAACCAACTAAATCAATGAAAGATACTAATTATCCATTTTTCATAATTTTTAGATAACACTAAAATAGATATTGACACAAATAATCATTTTCAAACATATTCTAATCATTTTTTCATAAAGTTTATAATATTTTCATTTCACATAAGAAACTCTAATATTAAAAAATGTAATAAAAACTTCTACCCCTACGTAATTTATTCACAAAGTATAATTTAATGTTTATAATCAAACTGTATGTTTATAGGGCATTCTTTTATATTCGTCTCAACAAATTTCATATTATGATATATTCTAAACAAAAAATACCCTGTTATAGTTACGTAGGTTGTTCACATTTCAAAGTTCACTACCCACTCTATAATTTTTTGATTATATAGTAACAATATAATATATAATATAATATTATATAAATTATATTATCTTAATTTTCCACCTAAATAATATCTATTTATTTTAAATTAAAAATTTATACATATATATATATATATATATATATATATATATATATATATATATATATATATATATATATAAAATTTAAACCAGTCAAATGTAGTTTTCCCCACTTCTCTTCCCATCAAAATTTTATAATATAACCATATGTGTGCGGCCAACTTAGCATCCTAGAAAATGAAGAAAGGGCTTTCACATTATAGTTGGCTTATATATATGTAACGCTCAGGCATGGAGATAAATGCCTATACACAAATTTTAATCCTCAACAAAGTCCAAATTAATTTTTTTCCACCGTAGTTGATGGATCATCTGTAAAATAAATCTTAAGATATGCAAACTATATTAAATCTCCATTCATAAAACTTACCCAAATCAATTTTAATCCATATTTGCAACAGAAATATTCTATAAAACCCATCACATTTATGCATAAAATTACTCACTCATCAAAATGAATTTTCTAAAATGCCTTCTGGATTTTGTTTTACACATTCTAAGATTTTTGAAATATTTTGAATTTCTCAATTTAGTTAAGAAATAAAAAAGTTATGGGCATTTTACTGAGACTTTTTTTTTTAATAAAAATATAGTATATAAATGGAAATCAAAAGATATTTTTTTCATTTATAAATTGATCCATTCAACCTTATTGTGTATTCCCTGGATCTGTTACAATTATCTCTCCAAATTTATGATAGTTTCTAATTCATCTTTATTCTTCTTTTAGCTTTTATAAATATTTTCATAGATTTATTTATCGCTTTCGAGTCACTACTTCCTTCAATAAAATATTTTAGGTTAATAGGGTAGAATTTTAGCTTTTAAGCAGTTTACCAAAATATACTTTTCAGAAGCTTCTACAAGGTTTACTCACATATTTAAAATACTTTGTAATCCAAAATTCTTTCAATACAACAATACATCATTAAATTAATTACAGTACCTACCTGATATTTTTGTTCCTCATTGGTGGATAAAACTTCCTTTTTTGCTTCCAAAACCTCTTTTCACTTCTGTTTTTCTTTTTCCTGTAAAATTTTCATGTCTAAAATTTTTTCTTTCCCTTTCTTTGATACTGTTTTTACAATCCTCATTTATCACTCTTGATTTTTCCAAATTAATAATAAGGTAACTCAACTTTCTATTTTCAAATAAAGTCGTAATATTTCAAGCATTACTAATAATCAATTCCAGATAAGTATTTTTAAAGTATGAGTTTATCCTAGTATTTAATTAGGATTTATATCCAAAATCAATTAGCATACTTAATATGTTAATTAATAATTATCTAATGATAATTTAGTAATTTAAA
Source organism: Torreya grandis (assembly GCA_037957365.1). NCBI lineage: Eukaryota > Viridiplantae > Streptophyta > Pinopsida > Cupressales > Taxaceae > Torreya > Torreya grandis. The sequence goes on from JARHVA010003843.1 coordinate 1,555,086, forward strand.
TTTATAATAAATCTTTATTTCCACAAATTAAATAAAATATTACTACTATTTTAATTTCTCATTGAAAGATGCATTAATGACACAATTTATAATTTATTTTAATAAAGATTAATATGCATGTAAATCTTCACCAAATGAAAAAAAAACATAATCTCCCCACTAAATTAAATTAAAAATCAATTATCTTTCCACCAATTGTATGATTTTTTGTAAGTGGAAAAAATGAAGTGGAGTTTAACTTATATGAGATTAAAGAAATAAATTTTTGTTCATGACTTTCTTTAATAAGACTCCAAGAAGTCAATGCCACATTTCCTTGGTGGAATAAAGACTTGGATTTAAAAGAAAACATGTAACCATGCTTATCTTAAATAACCTATGATTAACTACCACATCGATTCTTTAAAATAATATTTATGTGTTTTTGATAGTATAAGAGTGGAAGGATTTTTTAAAGATTTAAAAATATATTTTATGACTATTTTAAATAATTATCCACGTGCAAGTGGAAATAGTATATTTTTGATGCAAAAATGTTGATAACAATTTATAGAGTACAATATAAAGCATCTCACAATATAATAATCATTATAACTAATTTTAAATTCTATAGATTTGATAGAAAAAAATATAGGATAAAATCTGGTTGTGACATCTTCCCTCCTAAAATTGATCATCACCCTAATGACACAATTTTTTTGAATTACATCAAAGTTTATCAACATATAAACATAGTATCTATTATTATAACATGTAAATAACTACAAATTTTACCTTAAAAATTCATAGAGTATCGGTCTCACAAGACCCTACTCAGTGACATTTTCTATTTTACAATTAAGTTTTATAAATGTCACTTATGTTAATTGGTTTAACATGACTACCCAGAGTCTAACAACTTGAAAAAAGTCTTACTAACTTTCTAAATTCACATGAGATCATCACATAAGTCAAACAAATAACTATGAAGAGTTCCATAAAAACTTCTAGTCCTTTTGCACATCTCTCCATCCTAGAGAGTGTTTTCTTCAAATCGAAGAAAAGTATTTAGGGCATCTAGCAAGAATTTTATATATATATATATATATATATATATATATATATATATATATATATATATATATATATATATATATATATATATATACTATCAGTGCTCTGCATAGCCTTAGATAAGTGTAACATGTCAATACTATCCTAACTCAATTGTAGCTTCAAACAAGTATGATGGTGAATAGAAACTGGTAAAAATATATATAAAATCATAGAAAAATCATCTACATGGAACACCCATCCAGTATACATGCGTATGATCATACAATTGAATTTGATAAGTTCTCCTTGTTAAATTTTAGATTCGACAAGTCCATCTATCAGATCCAACTTAGTACCAACAATCTAAGTTAATGTGATGCTAAGTAAGATACTATCCTATTGCTTAGAATTCACGTTCCCAATTCACCACTCTTCTTTCGGGTCTCTATGATTTGATAATCTCAAAATAAAAATGTGCACACGACTCAAAGAAACACAATGTATACTAACAGATCATAAAAAACATTATTATATGCTATAAGATTTTCATATGTACTAACATACATATAAGAAAATTATACAATCATCTTGAGATTGTATTAAGCTGTTACTAGCTAAACATAACTAGTATCATAATTTTGTAACTTAACTTATTATATAAATAATCTCACAATTAATATAACATACTTAGGTGAAGGATTGTATCACTTTTCAAATTTATAAGTGAAACCATGTCTTTTGCTTGCACGACAAGCACTCAACAAGTTTAAAAGTTTATCATACCCTTACCAAGATGTTTTATATATCTAATACCTTACTTGCTCCTAAGAAAAAGGTACACATACTATTCTTCAAAACAACATGTTTATATATATATATATATATATATTAGTTTAACAAAGGTAGTTAATAACATACTAATTATAATCAGCTATAATTAATATAAATCCATTGTTAGCCACTCTTCAGGGTTGAGTTTACATTTTAGATAAAATAGTAACTCTACAAAGTTACAAGTAGAAAATAGAGAGATAACATCTCAAAACAAAACTTCCTACATCATAATCCATGTTACTTACCAAATTGCAAGAGAAAAATCATAACCTATTCCTTCAACTGAAAAAAAATATTAACCATAAGGATGCACTAATCCATCCAATCCTACAACTTATATCAATAAGAAGTAGGAAACATTATCCCACAAACTTAAGAGAAATGAGATCAAACAATATCTCAGAAACAAAATTTCACTTAAAAAAATATTAAATCAACATCTTGAAAATATGAACCTTTTTGATAGCTTAAAATGATGTACGAGTAGAATGATCATAACAAGTCGCCTCTAAGCTAACAAAGAGAGATGATACTTCTTCTCAAGTATATATAAATAAAAATAAAATAAGGATATTAATCTAAAAAATCCTAACATAAAATAATTTATAATCAAGTCAACTGCAATCAACTAAAAAAAATTTCATTCCTAATTTTTACGTAAACAATACACAAAAATGCAAATAGACTCATTAGGTCCTAGAGTTTAAGCCTAAGCTCTGATACCACATGTAACAACCCTCTTAGTATTCTAAAAAAATACATTAAGTTTTTATTTTTATCTTTTTAAACTAAATATTGAACATTCAATCATCCACAGTTGCTAGAATCTTTTAGTCATTCATATAATCAGCAATTTCAAGTAGTAATAGATTCAATATTCCAACATTGTAAGCAATATATTAAAAAGTATGATACAGAAAGTTTGTTATCTCACTTGGGATATTAACACAATACAAATTTTCATACTAAGCATTGGTACTAATTCAACTATTTGCACATATTGTTATAAAATCATGTCTACCCTAATTTAGCCTAAGGATCTAGACCCGATGCCCCACACAATCTTGGGTAGCCTACATATCCACTCCTCAGAAATAGGGTTCGATGTAGTTTTCCTTTCAAATGTGATAGTCTCCTCCATGAGATGACATCATCGAAGGGGTTGACATTCTAAGCCAAAATAGGGAATAAACTACTCATGACATAAGTGAGCTTCTAAAGCTCAGGCCTATAATCTCACAGCTAAGTGATACACTCAAATATAACACCTTACTATCTAGGGTTGTGTGTTTACCTAAGCATGCTCACATAACCTAGATAATAACAATAATGAAGGCATCTACATTTTTAGTTCCATTGAGAATCACATGCTAGGCACATAAATAAGCTAAGTATATAAAAGAAAGCAAGTTATACAGACATAACAGTTAAACTTATCATTCATTTATACTCTCAAGATAGTATGCATGCATACATTTTGTCCTACTGACTAATATAAACATATTTCTCAAGTAATAGCCAACAAAATCATTAGGACAATCCATTTAGGGGAGAGTCCAAATATACGGCTACAGTATGTAATACTCGAGCATATACATCTAAGCTGAAGTATCCTATGATATTACATACTATCATAGTTTATGATCACTCTACTCAAATATTAATAACCATAAATCATATATTTATTTAGGTATGGGTCAACATATAACGTATACAATATGTACCATTTAGATACTTTTTCTACTATAAAACTCTATGACATCCCATACTATCATAGGTCTTTGTGTTTGATTATCCAACTCAACAATATTACACTCAACTATAATAATAAAAAATTAAGATTATACTATTTGAATATACCTTCAATAACAATCTGAAGAGAACATAATCTCTAAACACACCTCACTATGTGCTACATTATTCTAGAAATGTCTAGTCACTTTTACATTTAACTTTCTCACAAAATATACCACATACAAGGTTTTAACCTTACGAGATGTGATGAACTTGATCCTACCACCAAGTTTGCATAACAGTACCATGCTACAAAAAGGTTATTTACTTTCACTAGTGTTTATAGCAGATGTCATACTAAGGAATACCTATCAAGGTTAGTTTCTTATGCCCACGCTCATTCCTTGAACTATCATACATATCTATTATGTCTCTTACATGCACAAAATCAGGGCTAGATGCAGTTCTAACAAACTATTAAAGGTATAAATATTTACTCAATAGTTTCTTCATTCAAATGCATAATATAAAAAAGTATAAATACATTCCTTAATTATAGAGAGAAGACTCGATGATCTTTAAAAACCTATCACTTACATCAAATATTTATAAGCTAAGACTATTAATGTTCAACATTCTCGTATCCTCTTATACTGCCATACTATGAATTTATCTACCTATAGAAAGGATATCAAATAATTTGTATACCGCTAAGAAAATTCAAATCATAATATTATCTTCTGAAGTATAATATCTACATATAGATGGGTTACCTATCCATAGATTAAGTATACTTTGGTTATTGATTCGACAGTCCTTACAGAACCATATCATTTGGGTATACGTATCAAAGGACTTTAACATCATGCATGCAATATCAAATATCAATAAATACTGCTCGATATGCAAGTACACCCATGTGTTGTAAGATTCTACTATAAAATGTATATCATAAAGAAAAATACATTTGAAATATGATATTGTATAATATGCAAATCACACATATGAATTGACAATGTTAATCTAACATTAATTTGGCCTAAGTTTTTAAATAATATTGGTCATTCAGATTAGTCAAATTCATAACACATAACTTGATTGGGTTATCCATATCTATTTAATCTTGAGAAATCATCTCACTGCTTGATCGTATTATCAATGCGGGATCCATAATAAATATAATAGATATTTAATTCTAAGCATAAGCTCACCATTCAGACAAACTAATATACGAATTAAGATTACATACATGTAATATCTAATGTAATAATCATACATTGACAATCCCATGCCAACCAAATATGACAACAAAAGTCTATATTAACTTATCTACAATAGATAATTTAAACATAATTCAATTATTTGTATAGAAGAAGTACATTTAAAAAATAAATATCCATCAGATATTTTTCAAAACAGTTAAACTTGGTTTCCCCTAAAACTAACTAAATCAATAAAAGACATTAATTATCTATTTTTCATAATTTTTAGATAACACCAAAATAAATATTGACACAAATCATCATTTTCAAACATATTTTGATAATTTTCTCATAAATTTTATAATATTTTCATTTCACATAAGAAACCTAAATATTTAAAAATGTAATAAAAATTTATGTCCCTACGTAATTTTTTCACAGAGTATAAAATAATGTTTATAATCAAACTGTATGTTTATAGGGCATTTACTTTATATTCGTCTCAACAAATTTAATATTATGATATATTTTAAACATGGAATACCCTACAATATTTATGTAGATTGTTCATATTTCAAGGTTCACTACCCACTATATAATTTTTTGATTATATAATAACAACATAAAATATTATATTATATTATATTATCTTAATTTTCAACCTACATAATATGTATTTATTTAAATTATATATATATATATATATATATATATATATATATATATATATATATATATATATATATATATATATATATATATATATATATATATATATATATATATATAATTTAAACCAGTCAAATCTAGTTTTGCCCACTTCTCTTTCCGTCAAATTCTCATAATATATACATATGTGCTTGGCCAACTTAGCATCCCAGAATGTGAAGAAAGGGCTTTCACATTATAATAGGCTTATATATATGTAATGCCTAGGCATGGAGATAAATGTCTATACACAAATTTTAATCCTCAACAAAAACCAAATTAATTTTTTTCTACTACTGTTGATGGATCATCTCAAAAAAAAATCTTAAGATATGCAAACTATATTAAATCTCCATTCATAAAACTTACCCAAATCAATTTTAATCCATATTTACAACATAAATCTTCTACAAACCCTATTACATTTACGCATAAAACTGCTCACTCATCAGAATGAATTTTTTAAAATCTCTTTTGACTTTTGTTCTACACATTCCAAGCTTTTTGAAATATTTTAAATTTCTTAATTTCGTTAAGAAATGAAAAAGTTATGGATATTTTATTGAGACTGATTTTTTTTCTAAAATATGATATATAAACAGAAATCAAAAGATTTTTTTATTTATAAAGTGATCTATTCAGTTTTACTGTGTATTTCTTAGATCTGTTATAATCACCTATCTAAATTTATGACAATTCCTAATTCTTGTTTATTCTTCTTTTAACTTTTATAGATATTTTCTTAAATTTATTTATCGCTTTCGAGTCACTACTTCCTTCAATAAAATATTTTGGGTTAATAGGGTAGAATCCTAGTTTCTAAAGAATTTACCAAAATATACTTTCCAGAAGCTTCTATAGGGTTTACTCATAGATTTAAAATACTTCGTAATCTAAAATTCTTTCAATACAATAATACACCATTAAATTAATTACAGTACCTACCTGGTACACTTTTTCTTTCATTGGTGGATAAAACTTCCTTTTTTGCTTCCAAAATCTCTTTCCACTTCTGGTTTCTCTTTTTCCGTAAAATTTCTATCTAAATTTTTTTCTTTCCCTTTCCTTAATACTATTTTTAATCTCCATTTATCTTTTGCATGCCACTTGAAACCAAAGCTATAAGTTTTATTCCTTATAATTAATTGGAAGTTCCACCAGTAATTATCTGTTAAAATCTTCATTTATCACTCTTGATTTTTTCAAGTTAATAATAAGGGAACTCAACTTCCCTTTTCTAAGTGAAATCATCGTAATATTTCAAACATTACTAATAATCAATTCTAGATAAATATTTTTAAAGTATGAGTTCATCCTGGTGTTTAATTAAGATTTATATCTAAAATCAATTAGTATAATTAATATGTTAATTAATAATTATCTAATGATAATATATTAATTTAAATTTATAATAAATCTTTATTTCGACAATTTAAATATAACATTACTACTATTTTAATTTTCTATTGAAAGATGCATTAATGACATAATTTATAATTTATTTTAATAAAGATTAATATGCATATAAATCTTCACCAAATTAAAAACTAATTATCTTTCCATCAATCATATGATTCTTTGCAAGTGAGAAAAATAAAGTGGAATTTAACTTATGAAATTAAAGAACTAAAATATTCTCATGATTTTCTTTAACAAGACTCCAAGTAGTTAGCACCATATTTCTTTGGTGAAATAAAGAATTGGATTTAAAAGAAAACATGCAACCATGTTTATCTTAAATAACCCATGATTAACTACCATATCAATTCTTTAAAAGAATCTTTATGTCTTTTTGGTAATATAAGAGTAGAAGAATTCTTTAAAGATTTAAAAATATATCTTATGACTATTTTAAATAACTATCTACATACCAGTGGGAATAGTATATTTTTGATCTGAGAATATTGATAACAATTTATAAAGTATAATATAAAGCATCTCACAACATAATAATTATTATGACTAATTTTAAATTCTACAGATTTAAAAGAAAAAAAATGTAGGGTAAAATTGGGATGTGACATCCTCCTCCCTTAAAATTGATCATTGTTTTGATGACATAAATTTTTTGAATAATATTAGAGTTTATCAGTATATAAACATAGTATCTATTATCATAAAATGTAAATAACTACAAATTTTACTTTGAAAATTTATCTTAATGTACTCATTTAATATTATTCATAGAGTATTAGTCCCACAAGACCCTACTCGGTGACATTTTCTATTTTACAATTAAGTTTTACAAATGTTACTTATGATAATTTGTTTAACATGACCACTCAGTGGTCTAACAACTTAGAAAAAGTCTTACGGAGTTTTCAAATACACATGAGATCATCACGTAAGTCAAACAAATATTCTGGAAGAGTTCCATAAAACCTTCCAGTCTTTTTACATATCTCCATCTTATAAAGTATTTTTCTCAAACTAGAGAAAAGTATTTATGGCATTTGATAAGAATAATATGTATATGTTAATACTATCGCTACTTTGCATAGCCTCATATAAGTATAACATGTCAATATTGTCCTAACTCAATCAGAACTCCAAATAAGTATGATGATGAATAAGAACTAGTAAAACTGTATAAAAAATTATAGAATAATCATCCACATGGAACATCTGTTCAGTATACATGCGTATGGCCATACGACTAAATTTGATAAGTTTTGTCTATCAAATCCTAGATTTAAAAAATTTGTCTGTTAGATCCAACTCAGTACCAATAATTTGAGTCAATGTGAGGCTAAATAGGACATTGTCCTATCATTTAGAACTCATATTCCCAATTCACCTCTCTTTCTTTGGGTCTCTATAACTTGATGATCTCAAAATAAAAATGTGCACATAGCTCAAAGAAACACAATCTTTACTAACAGATCATAAAAAACATTACTATATGCTATAAGATTTCCATATGTACTAACATACATATAATAAAATTATACAATCATCTTGAGATTGTATTAAGCTCCTACTGACTAGACATAACTAGTATCATAATTTTGCAACTTAACCTATTATATAAATAATCTCACAATTAATATAACATACTTAGGTGAAGGATCATATCGCTCTTCAACCTTATAAGTGAGACCATGTCTCTTCCTTACACGACAAGCACATAACAAGTTAAAATTTTATCTCTACCTTTACCAAGATGCTCTGTACATCTAATATCTTACTTGCTCCTAGTAAAAAGGTACACATACTATTCTTCAAAACAACATGTTTTTAACAAAAAGAGAAAAATATTAGTTTAACAAAGGTAGTTAATAACATACCAATTATAATCATCTATAATTAATATAAATCTATTGTTAGCCACTCTTCGTGGTCAAGTTTACATTTTAGATAAAATAGTAACTCTATAAAAGTACAAGGAGAAAGTAGAGAGATAACGTCTCCAAACAAAACTTATTAGATATCCTCATATGGTAAGATAACGTCACAATCCATGTTACTTATAAAATTTCAAGAGTAGAATTATAACCTATTTCCTCATTTGAAAACAAATATTAGCCACAAAGATGCACTAATCCATCCAATCCAACAACTTTTTTTAATAAGAAGTAAGAAACACTATCTCACGAACTTAAGAGAAATGAGATCAAACAATATTTCAAAAACAAGTTTCCACTTAAGAAAATACTAATCAACATCCTAAAAATATGAATATTTTTGATAGCTTAAAATGATGTACGAGTATAATGAACATAATAACTCACCTCTAAGCTAATGACACAAGTGAGCTTCTAAAGCTCAGGGCTACAATCTCACAGCTATGTGATACACTCAAATATAACACCTTACTATCTAGGGTTGTGTGTTTATCCAAGCACGCTCACATAACCTAGATAATAATAATGATGAAGGAATCTACATTTTTAGTTCCATATAGAATCACATGCTAGACACAAAAATAAGTTAAGTATACAAAACAAAGCAAGTTATATAATACATAACAGTCAAATCTATCATTTATTTATACTCTCAAGATTGTATGCATGCATAAATTATGTCCTACTAACTGATATAGACATATTGCTCAAATAATAACTGACAAAATCATTAGAAAAATCAATTTAGATGAGAGTCTAAATATACAGCTATAATATGTATTATCTGAGTATATACATCTAAGCTAAAGTATACTATGATATCTCATACTATCATAGTTCATGATCACTCTACCCAAACATTAATAACCATAACTCATATATTTATTTATGTATGAGTCAAGATATAACATATACAATATGTACCATCTAGGTACTTTTCATACTATAAAACTCTATGACATCGCATACTATCATAGGTCTTTATGTTTGAGTCTCTGACTCAAAACCAACAACAATCTTACACCCAACCATAATAATAAAGCAATTCAGGATTATACTATCTGAATATACCTTCAATAACAATTCGAAGAGAACATAATCTCTAGGAACACCTCACTATGCACTATGTTATTTTATAAATGTCTAGTCACTTGCACATTTAACTTTCTTACAAAATATACCATATACAAGTTTTTATCCTTACAAGATGTGACAAACTTGATCCTGTTGACAAGTTTTCATAACAATACTGTGTTACAAAAAGGCTATTTGCTTTCACTAGCATTTATAGCAAATGTCATATTAAAGAATACATATCAAGGTTAGTTTTTTATGCCCATGCTCATTCCTTGAGCTGTCATACATATTTGTTATGTCTCCAACATGCACAGAATCAAGGCTAGATGTAGTTCTACCAAACTAGTAAAAGTATAAATGTTTACTCAATAGTTTTGTCATTCAAATGCATATAAATAAAATGTATAAATACATTCCTTAATTATAGAGAGAAGACTCAATGATCTTTATAACCCTATCACTTACATCGAATATGTATAAGCTAGGACTATTGATGTCCAAAATCATTCTCATGTCTTCCTATATTGCATTTAGCTACCTACAAAAAGGGTATCAAATAGTTTGTATACCATTAAGAAAATTCAAATCATAATAATATCTTCTTAAGTATAATATCTACATAAAGATGGGTTACCTATCCATAGAATAAGTATGCTTTGGTTCTTGATTCGAGAGTCCTTACATAACCATATCGTTTGGGTATTTGTATCAAAAGACTTTAACATCATGCATGCAATATCAAATATCAATAAATACTTTTTGATATGCGAGTACACCATTGTGTTGTACGATTCTAATCCATAATGTGTATCATAAAGAAAAATACGTTTGAACTATGATATCACACAATTTTCAAATCATACATATGAATTGACAATATTAATCTAACATTAATTTATCTCATGTTTTTAAATAACATTGGTCATCCAGATTAATCAAATTCATAACACATAATTTGATTGGGTTATCCATACCCATCCAAGCTTCATAAACCGTCTCACTGCTTGATTGTATCATCAATGTGGGCTCCATAATAAACATAATAGATATTTAATCACAAGCATAAAACTCACCATTCGGGCAAACTAATCTATGAATCAAGATCACATACATACAATATTTGATGTAATAAGCATATATTGACAATCCCATGCCAACCAAATATGACAAAAAAAGTCTATATTAACTTATGTACAACAAATAATTCAAGCATAATTCAATTATTTGTACATAAAAAGTATATTTAAGAAACAAATATCTAGAAGATATTTTTCAGAATGGTTAAGCTTGATTTCCCCTAAAACCAACTAAATCAATGAAAGACACTAATTATTCATTTTTTATAATTTTTAGATAACACCAAAATAGGTATTGATACAAATCATCATTTTCAAACATATTCTAATAATTTTCTCATAAGGTTTATAATATTTTTGTTTCACATAAGAAACACAAATATTAAAAAATGTAATAAAAACCTCTGTCCCTATGTAATTTATTCATAGAGTATAAAATAATATTTATAATCAAACTGCATGTTTATAGGGCATTTAATTTATATTCATCTCAACAAATTTAATATTATGATATATTTTAAACAGGAAATACCTTGTTATATTTACGTAGTTTGTTAACATTTTAAGGTTCACTACCCACTATATAATTTTTTGATTATATAATAACAATATAATATTGTATAAATTATATTATCTTAATTTTCAACCTAAATAATATTTATTTATTTAAATTATATATATATATATATATATATATATATATATATATAACCAGTTGAATGTAGTTTTTTCCACTTCCCTTCTCATCAAATTCTCATGATATAAACATATGTACCTGACCAACTTAGTGTCCCAAAAAATGTAGAAAGGGCTTTCATATTATAATAGGCTTATATATATGTAATGCCTAGGCAAAGAGATAAATGCCTATACATAAATTTTAATCCTTAACAAAAATTAACTTGATTTTTTTTTCCACCATGGTTGATGGATCATCTGCAAAATAAATCTTAAGATATGTAAGCTATATTAAATATCCATTCATGAAACTTACCCAAATCAATTTTAATACGTATTTGCAGCAAGAATCTTTTACAAAACCCATCACATTTATGCAAAAAATTGTTCACTTATCAAAACGAATTTTATAAAATGCCTTATGGGTTTTGTTCTACACATTCCAAGCGTTTCGAAACATTTTTAATTTATTGATTTAGATAAGAAATGAAAACATTATGGGAATTTTACTGAGATTAATTTTTTTTAAAAAGATGGTATATAAACAGAAATCAAAAGATATATATTTTATTTATAAATTGATACATTCAACGTTACTGTGTATTCCCGAGATCTGTTACAATCATCTCTCTAAATGTATGATAGTTTCTAATTCCTATCTATTCTTCTTTTATCTTTTATAGATATTTTACTAAATTTATTTATCGCTTTCGAGTCACTATGTCCTTCAATAAAATATTTTGGTTTAATAGGGTAGAATTTCAATTTCTAAGAAGTTTTCCAAAATATACTTTTCAAAAGCTTCTACAGGTTTTACTAGAGTTTTACTCACAGATTTAAAATACTCCATAATCCAAAATTCTTTCAATACAATAATACACCATTAAATTAATTATAGTACCTACTTGGTACATTTTTCCCCTCATTTGTGGATAAAACTTTTTTATTTGCTTCCAAAACCTCTTTATGCCTCTAGTTTTCCTTTTCCCATAGATTTTTTATGTCTAAAATTTTAGCTTTTCCTTTCCTTAATAATATTTTTACTCCCCATTTTCTGTTTGTATGCCACTTGAAACCAAATCTATAGGCTTTGTTCTCCATAATATCGATTAAAATTCTTTTTCCAAGCAAAGTCATCGTAATAGTTCAAGCATTACTTATAATCAATTCTAGATAAGTATTTTAAAAGTATGAATTCATCCTAGTGTTTAATTAGGATTTATATCCAAAATCAATTAGCATAATTAATAATTATCTAATAATAATTTAAATTTATAATAAATCTTTATTTTGACAAATTGAATATAACATTAATACTATTTTAATTTCTCATTGAAAAATGCATTAATGATATAATTTATAATGTATTTTAATAAAGATTAATATGCATGTAAATCTTCACCAAATTAAAAAAAACATAATCTTCTTATTAAAATAAATTAAAAATCAATTATCTTTCCACCAATCATATGATTCTTTGTAAGTGGGAAAAATAAAGTGGAGTTTAACTTATGAGATTAAAGAATTAAAATATTTCCAGACTTTCTTTAACAAGACTCCAAGAAGTCAATGCCACATTTTTTTGGTAGAATAAAGACTTGGATTTAAAAAAAAACATGCAATCATGCTTATCTTAAATAACTCATGATTAACTACCATGTCAATTCTTTAAAAAAATCTTTATGTCAATCTTTATGTATTTTTGATAATATAAGAGTGGAAGGATTCTTTAAAGATTTAAAAATATATCTTATGACTATTTTAAATAACTATCCACGTGTAAGTGGAAATAATATATTTTTGATCTGAAGACATTGTTAAAAATTTATAGAGCACAATATAAATCATCTCACAACATAATAATCATTATAACCAATTTCAAATTCCACAGATTTAAATTGAAAAAAATATAAGGTGAAATCGAGATGTGACACAAAGCAATGCCTCAACCAGATGTCATCTCATAGAATGTGATGGTTGTAGGATACACACACAATGAGTTTGTTGAGAAGGCATTTGAGGCTTTTAAGCATATAAAAATGGTAGGTGTAAATTCAGACTCAGTGGCCTTTTTCGACATCCTCCCAGCGTATGTCAAAATGAGAGATTTAGAACAAGGTATGAACATCCATCAAAGCATAATTGAAAGTGGTTTTTTTTCAGATTTAGTAGATGTAATTGCCTTGGTAGACAGGTATGAAAAATGTGGAAACATAGATATGGCATGTCATCTATTTGACAAAATTCCTCATAGGGATGTGGTCTCATGGAATGCAATGATTATAGGATATACACAAAATGGGTTTGTTGAAAATGCCTTGGAAACTTTTATTCTAATGCAATTTGTAGGTGAAAAACCAAACTCCATGACTTTTGCTAGCATTCTGCCAACTTGTGGCAAAATAGGAGATTTAGAGCAGGGTATGGACATCCATTAAAGCATAATCGAAAGCAAATTTTCATCAGATGTTGTAGTTGCAAGTTCCCCTGTAGATATGTATGCAAAATGTGGAAGCATACAAAAGGCACGTGAACTGTTTGACAAACTACCTCAAAGATATGTGGTCTCATGGACTGCAATGATTGCAGGATATACACAAAATGGGTTTTTCAAAGATGTCCTAAATTTTTTTGAGGAAATGCATTTGGCAGGTGTAAAGTCAGACTTCACAACCTTTGTTAGCATCCTCCCTGCCTGTGCCAATATTGGAGATTTAGAGTAGGTTATGGACATTCATCAAAGCATAATCAAAAGAGGATTTTTGTCAGATGTTATAGTTATAAGTGACTTGGTAGACGTATGCAAAATGTGGAAGTATACAAAATTCATGTGAACTATTTCACAAAATGCCTCAAAGAGATGTATTCTCATGGAATGTAATGATTATAGGATACACACAAAATGGGTTTTTTGAAAAGGCTTTGGAAAATTTTAAGCAAATGTAATTGGTAGGTGTAAAGACAAACTCCACAACTTTTGCTAACATCCTCCTAGCATGCAGAAAAATAGGAGATTTAGAACATGGTACAAGCATCCATCAAAGCATAATTGAAAGAAAATTATTATTAGATATTATAGTTGCAAGTGCCCTAATAGACATGTATGCAAAATGTGGTAACATATAGAAGGCATGTGAACTGTTTGACAAAATGCCTCAAAGAGATGTGGTGTCATGGACTTCAATGATTGCAGGACATGCACAAAATGGGTTTCTTGAAAAGGCCTTAAAAACTTTTAAGCAAATGCAATTGGTAGGTGTAAAGCCAAACTCCACAACCTTTGTCAGCATCCTCCCTTTCTATGCCAAAATTGGAGATTTCAAATAGGGTATGGACATTCATCAAAGCATAATCAAAA
The DNA here is from genome assembly GCA_037957365.1 of Torreya grandis. Classification (NCBI taxonomy): domain Eukaryota; kingdom Viridiplantae; phylum Streptophyta; class Pinopsida; order Cupressales; family Taxaceae; genus Torreya; species Torreya grandis. The sequence goes on from JARHVA010003843.1 coordinate 1,570,132, forward strand.
GCATATTTTTGTTTGATGTTATAATTGTGAATGCCCTGATAGACATGTATGCAAAATATGGAAGCATACAAAGGGCATGTGGATTGTTTAACAAAATGCTTGAAAAATATGTCATCTCATGGAATGTCATGGTTGCAGGGTATGCACAAAATGGTTTTTGCAAGGATGTTAAAAAAAAAATTGAACTAATGATGCATTATGGAACATATCATGACCATGTAAGCTTCACTTATATTTTATATGCATACAACTATGTAGGTTCAGTGGATGAGGGTTGTAAACACTTCAATGGCATGAATGGCACTTATTACATTTCACCTACAATTGATATTTATGTGTGCATGGTTGACCTTCTTAGCCGTGCTAGCTATCTTGAGGAAACTCTAAACTTTATCATCAAAATGCCAATTAAACCTATGGTAGTTGTGTTGACATGTTTACTCGGTCCCTGTAGATCACATAATAATATAGCTTTAGGAGTATTTAAAACAACTCTACTTCTTGAGCTAGATCCTAAAAATGTTGCAACTTATGTTCTTCAATCAAACATTTATACAAAAGTGGGCAGGTGGGGTGAGGTTCAAATGGTAAGGAGATTGATGAAAGTTAGAGGAATTGAAAAGATACCTGAATGTAGTTGGATTGAAGGCCATAAAATGGTACATGATTTTTTGTGTAGGAGATAGATCACACCCACATTCATAAGAGATCTATGCAAAGTTGGAAAAATTGTCTTGGGAGATGAAGGCAACAGGGTATTATCTAGATTCAACACATGTACCGAATGATGTGGGGGAGGAAGAAAAAGAATGTTTTCTTTGCTACCATAGTAAGAAGTTGGAAATTGCATATGGATTGTTAAACACACCCTCTAGAACAACTATTAGAGTCATGAAGAACCTTCGGGCATGTGTTGATTGCCACACTGCAACCAAGTTTATCTCCAAGTTTGTTGTAAGATAAATTGTTGTGAGAGATGCAAATCAGTTCCATCATTTCAAACATGGACAATGTTCTTTCAGAGATTATTGGTGATTCTAAGTGAATTAGTTTGTAACATAGGCTTGCACTATTACAAGGTACACCATGTCAGGCTGGTAGCGAGAAAGAAGGGAATGGGTTTTTTTTTTTAAATTTTAAAGTGTTGTTTTCCAAGTGTTTGAAGATCTAGACCATGATGTTGATTTCATAAGATCAGACATATGGTATGCAACATTCATCATTGCCTATTTATAATGATGGAGTATTTTTTAAAGCCTTATTTTATGGTATAATGGTGGTGTCATGACATTGAACTATTTTCAAGAAACTTGTGCATATCTGGAATGAAAAGTTCAAGGAGATGGATAATTGGAAGAAGCAAAAGGAAAGTAACACTTGAAGGAAATGAAACTATGATTGCCAACAAGGAATGTGATATAAGCGCTTGTAATCAATCCAATCCTAGGAGATGATGGGCACTAAATCATCTCTTATAGTTCTTTTGATGCAAATAACACACCCCTGTAACTATAACACAAAATTTTATGCAAAGTAGCTATCACATAAACAAAAAAAATATTTATTACTTCTCTGATCTGCAATAATCAGTAGCCATCACAAAATAGGACAATTTTCTAATACAAAGATAGTCTAGATCACTATATAACAAAGAATTATCACAACAACAACAAAAACTGCACTCTCTTTTCTTTGCATTTTCCTCCTATCTCTTACCTTCCTAAAAAAATTAAATATAATACATTACTACTAAAAGACCCCCCAACCTACTACAATAGTCAAATGCCCCTAAAATAGGGATGTAAATTAATAAAAAGAACTTCAAAATAGGGTAGGCAGATACAACAATTTTATATATTTAGGAAAGCAAGCTTCTGAAGACTCTCAAATGTCAAAGATGAAACAAACATAATAAAAATTAAATATTCCCCTTTTTTTTAACAATACAGGATTGCACAATCCTATGGATGCTCCTGCATTAGACTCTATGGTAAATAGAACACGATCTCTCATTCATGGACTCACTGTGAGATCCTTAGTGGATTTTCTCTTTTTCACAACTTTGGATTCACACATCCAAGTTGCATCCTCTGTTGCTTTCCCTTTCCACTTGATTAAATACTCATAATAGTCTTTATTCCTTGTGTTATTTTTTATTTTGATTCTATCATTTGCTTTCATTTCTTCTTTTCTCCCTCAATCATTTATGCTCTTCAATCAATGGTTGAAGTATCTTCGTCTACGTTCTCTCCACTTGTGTAATGCTCAACAAATGGGTACAGGTCTAAAACATTAAAGTTAGGTGAAATACCTATCCCTTCAAGTAGTTTTATTTCATACACATTGGCTAAAAACTTGCATAATATCTTACAAGGCCCAATCTTTTTCATTTTGAGCTTGTTGTACTCACCTTTTAGAAATTTCTCCTTGCATAAATGTGCCAATTATAAGTCTCCCACTTCATACATTTTCTCCCTACGCTCCTAATCAACATACTATTTATATCTTTGCATGCTTTTTTCTAACTTTCTCTTTACCTCCATGTGTACATCATGCTTGTTAGGGCATAATCTTCACCTTTAACACTTCTTATATTCATCTCAATTGTGCTTCTTAACTCATAAACTCCTCTTGGATTTTTTCCATATACAATCTGAAAGGGGCTCATACATGTACTTATGTTTACAAAGTCATTATAGGGAAATTTAGCTTGTGTCAAAGCTAAATCCTACTATTTGGGCTTATCATTGACATTGCATTGCAACAAATTTCCTAAAGATATTTTCACTGCCTCTGTTTGCCCATCAATTTGTGGGTGATACGCAGAGCTAAAATTCAATCTCATACCCAACTTCCACAACACTCTCCAAAATTTCCTTACATATTTAGTCTCCCCATTAAACATAATATGTAATGTCAACCTATGAAATCTTACAACTTCTTTGAAATACAAGTTAGCAATATGGGTGGCATCATTTATCTTCTTACATGATATAAAATACACCATTTTATAAAATCTATCTACAACAAAAAAATTGAATCATTACTTCCTTGAGTTCGGGGTAGACCAAGCACAAAGTCCATACTTACCACATCCTATGGTTTGCTTGCAATTGGTAGTGACTGATAAAGTTTAGTATTTTGACTTCTACCCTTTACATCCTGACATATTTTGCATCTCTCCATAAATTTTCATACATCTGCACTCATCTTTGGAAAATAATATTGCTCAATCCATTGTGCCAATGTCTTGTGAAACCTAAAATGATCAGAAAGACCACCACTACGTTTCCCTTTCAAAATATTGTCTCACATTGAACCTCCAGGTATTCACAAATTGTTCCCCTTAAATAGCAGATCATTTTGGATCGTAAATACCAACCATGGAGTTCTATCAATACTTGTTGGGCTCTTACATTCTACCCATGCTTCCCTGAAATTTGAATCCTTTTCATACAATTCTTTCATTGATTCAAACCCAATGACTTCCACTTGAAACTCATTTAATATAATATCTTACCTACTCAAGGCATCTACAACTTTGTTAGATTTATGACTTCTATGTTTTAAAATAAAATTATAACTTTGAAGTAATTCTATCTATTTAGTGTGCTTCTGATTCACCTTGGCTACTTATTTACTATGTCTTATGATCAATGAACAAAATAAATTCTTTGGACAATAAATAATGCTACCACTTCTAAAGATCTTGAACTATTACATAAAAACTTTTGGTCATAAACAAAATATTTCTTCTTTGCTTCATTTAACTTTCCAGAAAAATAAGCAATAGGCTTAGCTTCTTGATTGAGTATTGCACCTATTATTGTCCCACTTGCATCATAGTCAACTTAAAACACTTTTTAAAAATCAAGCAATGCCAGAACTAACTATTTTGTAACTTTTCTTTTTAATAACTAAAAACTTTCTCCTGTTGCACCTATCCATTGAAACTTCTTCTTGTCCCCTTTCATTGTCTCTATGATGGGTGCATAAATATGACTGAAATTCTTTATAAATTATCTACAAAAACTTACCAACCCATGAAAGCTCCTTGTTGCAAACATAGCCCTTGGTGAAGGCTATTCCACTATTACTTTTACTTTCTATGGGTCCATTTTAATCCATCTTGTGAAATCAAAAATCTTAAATAAATGAGCTCCTCTTTCATGAAGGTGCACTTTTTCAAGTTCATCAACAAATTTGCCTCTTTCACCTTACTCAACACAAGTGTCAAATGTCACAGACGCTCCTCCTTAGAATGGCTAAAAATTAAAATATCATCCAAGTACACAACAATAAACTTGTGAATGGTTTTAGTACCTCATTCATGAGTCTCAAAATTGTACTTGGGTCATTAGACAAATCAAATTACATAACTATCCATTCATAAAACTCATCATTGGTTAAATAAACAATGTTTTCCACTCATCAACTTCTCTTATCCAAATTTGGTAATACCCACTATTTAAATCTATCTTGATAAGTTATTTGGATCCACTTAGAGAATCCATTAAATCATCCATCCTTGGCAATGAGAAATTATAATTTATTGTCCTTGAATTCATACATATTATCTATTCTCCACCTTTATTTGATGCTAACACAATTGGAACTACCTATGGGCCTAAACTTTCAAGAAACAACCCCTATTTTAACAACTCTTGGACTTGTCTCTTTACTTCTTCATTCTCTTGAGGTGTCAACCTATAAGTTATCTTGTGTGGAAAACTTTCTCTTGGCATTAAGTCCCTGTGATGACTAATGCTTCTTACTAGTGGAAATACCTTAGGCAAATCATTCAACATTGTATCAACATATTATTCCAATAAACTTTTAATTTTAGTAGGTAAGTCACTCAACTTGGTATTTGTCTCCACTTTCATGGGTTTGGAAATGAGGGAAAAGCATGCCTCTTCCTTCTTTATCTCTGTTAGGAACTATTTTCCAGATACTAACATCACTTTTGGACTATGGTCCATCTCTTCTCCTTTGTCTTTCAATGGACTCAATGTGAATCTATTTTCATCCTTCATGAGAGTATATGTGTTTTCCCTACAATTATATATTTGTCCTATCAAACTACCATGGCCTACCTAAAGTATGTGACACACATCTATGGGCATCACATCACATACAACTTCATCTCTATAAGATCCAATCTGAAAGTTTATTGTACACTATTCATTGACTAACATTTGGTGTCCCTTGAGAAACTAAGAAACCTTATAAAAGTTAGGTGCATTGATATTTTCAGTCCTAACATCTCTACCAATTTAGATACTAGGTTATCTATGATACCACCATGAATATTTAACTTACAACATTTACATTTGGATTTGTAAATTGTCTTAAAGAGGTTACTCCTTTGTAGTGGTTCATTTGTCTCCTTTGTTGGTTTCAAGAGTAATCTTGTCATCAAAAGGGCTTCTCCTTGCTTTAGTTCTTCTATGTGTGTTGGAGATCCAATACTTTCCTCATCGTCATGGACTATATGTGATGCCCTTTTGGTCCTATTACTATTGTTCTGGGTTTCTTCTAGGCACTCAAATAACCAATGACAAACATACCTATTGCACTTAAAACGTATCCCCATGAATCCTCTTCCTCTTCCATAGAATCCTCTTCCTCAAGGTGCATAGCCTCATCTTCCTCTTATATTAAAATTTTGGGTTTGTAAGCTAATGGCTCCTTCATCATGGGTTTGATCTCCTCTTGCACCAAAATTTTATCCCTTCCCTATTGGAAACCTTCATCTACCCCTAGAGTTCATTTGTTTCCTTTGTGACATCTTCTCTTCTGCCTTCAATGCACATTGAGAGGCTTCTTCTACACTTATAAAGTTTATCAAACTAATCTCATATTGAATATTAAAATGTAGTCCATTTACATGCCTTTCTAAGTTTTTTGGGTCATCTTCCACGTGTCCAACTCTAATAGTGAGTTTGTAAAACTCTTTAGTGTATTCTTTCACATCTACTTCTTTTTATCTCAATTTTTGTAACTTTTTGAATAAGCTCATCTGATAGGCTGAAGGTAAGAATTTGGCCTTCAGTTTAGATAAAATTATATCCCATGTTTTAATTTTCTCTTTCCCTCCCAGTTTGTACATAGTCCCACCATAAAGATGCATGCCTTTTTAACCTTGTGGAAGCAAACTTTACTTTTTTGGGCTCCTCCATTGATTCATAATCAAAGAACTTTTCCATATCTATAATCTAGTCTATGAGATCTTCATCATTCAAGCCTCCAATATAATAAGGTGTCTCCATTTTGGGTTTGCTTCCAATCTTTTCCATGGCTTTGAGAATTCTAGTCTCAGTTACATCCCCTACTTATTCACATTCTTGAGTTCTTTGAGCTCTCTCTCTCCTTCATCATCATTTACATCCTTAATATGAACTCCCCTTCTTTGGGCTATCTCCATTGAAGCTTGTCTTGCTTGGCCTTTTCTCATTATTTGTGGCAAGTCAGTACTCTAGGTGCTCTTGCTCTTACAACCCTTCTAACAATTCCCCATCATAAGTCCATTTGCACCCAATGTCTTTCTCAACTTGTAGAACTTATTTTTCAAAGTGTGGAGCTATTAAACACACTTCTCTCTACAAGAGTTTCTCAGACTTTTCCCAACTAGGAAGGTTTTGGCTCTGATACAAATTTGATGTAGAAAACACACGCTTGTAACTATAACACAAAATTTGATGTAAAGCATGGATCACGTTAACATAAACAAAACAATCTTTATTAATTCTCTAGCTTGTAGTATTCAACAATCATTGCAAAGTAGGATAGTCTGGATCACTATATAACACATAATTTTCACAAAATAAAATAAAAAGTGTGCTCTCTTTTCTTTGTATTTTCCTCCTATCTCTTACCTTTCTAAAAAATAAATAAAGACAATTCACTACTACTAAAATTCCTCCAACCTTATATGGTAGTTAGTTATCCCTAAAACAAGCATGCAAATTAATAAAATGAATTACAAAATAGGGTAGGCAATTACAATAATTTTCTATTTTTAGGAGAACAAGCTCCCAAAGATTCTTAGTTGTCAAAGGCAAAACAAACAAAATAAAAATTAAATACTCCATTTTTTTAGCGATACAAGATTGTGAAATCCCATGGATGTTCCTACATCATCTTCACTCCATGATGAGGTTTATAGATGTATGGGAAGAGAATAGAATTTATATGTGTATAATTAAAAATTCTTTATTTATATTAAAATATAATTGCATGTATATGCTATTAAAAATTATGCATAATGAGGTTTATAAATTTATATTAGTGAGATAAACATTAAGAGGTCACCAAAAAGAGCCAAATAGGTTATGGCCCTCCCTTGTGAGTCTAATCAAGCTATGCAAACAAAAGGAATTAGATAATTTTCAATTCTAGTTGATTGTATAGTAAAATTATTTGTGATTACTAAACTCAGGAGGATGAGGACCATACTAACTTCCAAAGAATGTGATCAAAGATATCCATAGAATTGTGAAAACACTACAATTATATATCATAACATGATTAAATTGGACACCTTCTTAATGTCTTTCAAACCCAACAAACATTGGTAAAAATCACATTCCACATTACAAGATATGAATTGGAGACACATTTCTATGTTTGATACCTAGGAAATTTTAGTGAAGACTAAATTTTATATGGCTCAATTGTAATTTGTTACAAACCTTGGCCACAACTACATCTTCTTGCATTTTCATGTAGGTTTTAAAGCAAAATTTTATAATAAGGAATCCAATTCATAATGTTCAAATACTTATGTGAGTTATAGCTAGTGTTGTGAAGTACCTTTCATCTTATAGTAGGTAAATCATTGTGACTAAGAGCTATAATATCACACCTTAAGTCCCAATGTATGTTTATAAAAAATTATAAATGAAAGTTTATAACCCATGTTTCTATTTTACTTTAATGAAAAAAATTCATTATTAATAATAATAATAATTATTAAAAAAAATCAAGAATAATAGATATTGACAAGTTGACATGAGTGAATGGGGAAGATGGCATGAGTGAGGGATTCAATGCAGGGTCATGATTCGGGTAGTAAAGGCAGGAAGGGTAAAACCCTAATGATCGGGGGAAGTTTCAGAGGTAGGAAAGGTCAGGGCAACAAGTGGAAGATGATATTCATGAAACTCAAGAGTTGTTGGGATTTGATTATGGTTTTAGAAAGCTGGTAGAGGAGCAAAATTTAGGAAAGAAGGTTGGATCTAGTCAAAGTCTTTCCCTTGAAAAGGTGGCTTTGGTCGTAGGCAAAGAAGTGATAATGGGAGCAAATGCCCTTCTAATTAGAGGTAACACAAATGGCCTAGAAGATGATTTGTTGGTCTATTTTTAGCATTTTGAAGATTAGGCCAAGGTGTTTTCTATTGATGGAGTGTATATTGGGAAATCGATGGAATTGGAATGGAATTCAGATCCTAAGTGGAAGAATGGGTTTCTTTCAATTGAGGGAAGGAGGTGAATATTTGTTTTCTCCTAAAGGGTTTGTTTGTAGTTATCTTCGGCTTGTGAATAACTCGTGATTTGGTCTTGCTTAAGCCCTTTTAGGATTTAAGGGAAACAAGTTTATGGATACAAAAATGGATCCCTAATTTTGATCCCTTGGCAGAAAAACAAGGCTCTTTTTCAATTTGGATTCATTTTTATGGTCTTCCCATTAAAGACTGGGGATCAAATTTTCTAAAAGCTTTGGGTAATTTTCTAGGCTCTTTCATTAAGGTTGACCCTATTTTAAAAGGAGTTCTAGTTTTGTATGCCAAAATTAGGGTGTTGTTGGACATTAACAAGGATATTCCAGAGAAAATATTAATCAAATCTCTGGGTAATGTTTTGAGTTAGTGAGTGGATATTGAGAAAATGCATTTTTATTTCATTCAATGTCACCATATTGGTCACACCCTAAAATCTTGTTGTGTTAAAAAACAAGCTCCACCTCATGCTTGTCTGGCTATTCAGTCGGCATGGTGGAAAAAATTAGTGTGTAATAAAAATATCGATGAAGTGATGGAAAAAGAATCTCCCGAGGTAGAGGTGGAAAAATGTCATGAAGAGGACCCCTCTAAAATTTTGGCAGGGAAATTGAAAGTTGTTCATGTCTCTCTTGATTGTTATAATCAACCTATCAAGATTAACATCAATAAGAACATAAAAAAAAACCTAGGATTTACTTGAGAAACTTGATAATGGTAGTGTTTTGTCTCTAGCTTCTTTAATTCAAGGTTGTGAATTTATAGAAAATGAATCAAAATCAAGTAAATATTTGTTGCAGTCCAATCAAGGCAATTCAGTTCAAGGGGAAAATTGAGTTGGCTTTGGGTTTGGAAGAAATGGAGGACATTGCATCAAACAAAGAGGAATAATCTTATTCAGAAGAATATTTAGATTCATGGGAAGTTCTATCTATTTCTCAAGTTCAATGCTCCTTATCTCATCTGAATTAGGGCCCACAAAAAAAGAAGGGGTAGGAAATCGATGAAAGACAATATGGAAGGCAAGATTTTAGGAGGTAGACAAGGTACTTTGTTGCATTTTGTGGAGACTAGAAAGTGGGAGGTGGAATTCCCTCTTCTAGGTAAATAAAGCTCCTATCTTGGAATATTAGGGGCCTGAATGCCCCTAATAAGAGATAGGTAGTGAAGCATCTCATTTTCATTAAAAACTCTTATGTTTTCCTTCTTCAAGAAACCAAGTTGAATTCATAGGAAGTAGAGTTTGTGATGAAATCAAGCTGTGCTAGATGGAATTATCTTTTTGTGGATGTTGTAAGAGTTTTTGGTGGTCAATTTATTTTTGGTCCTTTTTGAAGGTTAATGCTGTGGCAGTTGATTCAAGTCCCTGGTGGCAGTTGTGTAAATTCCCTAGTTTTTCTTTGGATGTAAATTTCTCTCTTTAATATGTATTGACCTAATGATCCTTGTCAGAAGAGGCATCTTTGGAAGGTTTTAACTGATTCAATGTTGAGGTTTTTTTAGGAAAAGATCCTCCTTGGTGGTGATTTTAATGCCATTCTTCAACCTCAAGATAAATTGAGAGGGGTGTTGGCCCCTAATCCTTCCCAGTTAGATTTTTGTAATTTTGTGTAGAAAAATGATCTGGTGCATGTGCTTCCTGAATTAAGCTAGTTTTATTGGAATAACAAAGAATGGGCTTGTAGAATATTCCTGAGAGATTAGATAGGTTTTTAATCAATTTGAATTAGTTGACCATTGATAGTGTGGTAGAGATTTTAGTGCTTGGTGGTTCTAGTTCATATCATTTTCTGATTATTCTCAATATTCTCAAGTATTATCCTTCAAAATGTTGCTAATTTAATTTTGAGTTAATGTGGTTGCTTAAGCCTTTGTTGTTTTATCTCATGAAGAATTGGTGGTTAGATTTTCCCCCTTCCTCTGGTTCTCTCATGTATAAAATGACTAAGAAACTTCAATTTATCAAAGCTTGTCTTAAGAGGTGGAATGCTAAAGTTTTCAAAAATATCTTCCATGAAAATGTAAAGATCGAAGTTACACTTCTATCATTGAATGATTCTGTCATGGAAAGGAGGATGGATGAGGCTTCTTATCTCTCTAAAAAAAAAGCTTATATAGGAGTATGAGTAAATCCTTCTCCATTAATAAATTCATTGGAAATAAAAGTCCAAAGTGAATTGGTTACAAATTGGGGACAAAAATTCAGCATTTTCATAATTCAGTAAGAGCTAAAAGATTAGCCACCAGGATCTCTAGCATTAGATCTATCGATAATATTTTATTGACCTCTCAAGAATAGATTATGACCAAAGTGGTTTCTTTATTTCAACAATTTCTCACTAGAGAAAAGCAATCCAATAGAGATGCCCGAAATTTGAATATGGGGTTTATTCCTAAATTGGTTATGGATAGGGACAATGCCCAATTATTAGCTCCTTTCAATCTGGAGGAAATTTGGTTGGTCATTTTCTTAATGGCAAAAGACAAAGCCCTAGAACTTGATGGTTTCCCAATAACTTTATTTTAATCCTTCTGGGATATTATGGGGGTTGGTGTTTTCAACATGGTGGAAGATTCTTGCCATCGTAGGAAAGGGGCTCCTAATTTGAATGTTACTTTATTTTACCTATTATTTAAATGGGAGTCTTAGGTGAGCTTTAGTGATTTATGCCCTATTTCCCTCTACAATTTGGTGTATAAAATAATTTCCAAATCTTTAGCCAATCGGATGCAGGCGGTTTTAGAATCCCTCATCTCTCAAGAATAGGCAAGTTTTATACCAGGGAGGAATATCCAAGAAAGTATTATTGTTTATCATGAAATCATTCATTATCTCTCTCATAATCACCAAAAAGGTATGATTCTTAAATTGAATATTATCAAATCTTATGATAGGGTCATTTGTCACTTTCTCATAAAAGTCCTTGAGAAATTTGGCTTTTCCAAAGATTTGTGTAATTGGATTTTCAATTATATTGTTAGTCCTAAGTTTTTAGTTCTAATCAATGGGACCCTGACTGGGTTCTTTAAAGCTTCAAGGGGTTTAAGTCAAGGTGACCCCTTGTTCCCATTTCTCATCATATTAATGGTTGAAGCTTTGGGTAGGGTGGTGGTTCAAGTGAAAGGTTCTAATAGGGTGTTCAATCTGAAAGTGGTGGACAATATTGACAGTCTATCCCATCATCAATTTATTGATGACATGTTCCTTTTTGGAGTTACTTCTATTATAGAGGCCTAAGAGTTTAAGGTAATTCTCAATGTCTATGAGTTTTCATCTTCTCATAAGTTCAATGATCTTCGTCAATTGCAATGAAGTTGAGAAAATAGAGATTGTTGTGGTTTTGGATTTCAAAATTGGGAAGATTCCAAGTAAATATTTGGGTGTTCTACTCTTTTTTGGATCACGCAAATCTAGTCTATGGGATGGTCTTATCAAAAATTTCAATTCTTGGTTGGCATCCTGGCAAGGGAGATGGCTGACTCTAGTAGGCAGGATCACCTTGATCAAATCGGTGTTGTGTGTTCTTCCTAATTATTTTTCTATCTTACATCCTTCCAGTAATGTAGTTAATAAAATCAATAAAATTATGAAGTATTTTCATTGGGAAGGTATTCCAGACTATAATAAAATTCCTCTTCTAAAATGGGAACATGTTTATAAATAAAAAAATATGGGAGGTGATGGTATTAAATTTTTTCATTTTCATAATTTAGCTTTGGGAGTTAAATTAGTTTGGTAGATGTTTGAAAAACTGAGGGAATTATGGAGTAGTCTTCTTAGAGCCAAATATATTGGGTCAAATTACCCTTGGATCATGATTTCTATAGTTAATCCACCTAAGGGTTCCCATATGTGTAACTTCTTGTTGGTCGATTATTATTAATCATGTGTCTTAGACTATCAACAATGGGTTATAAGCGGATTTTTAGTTTGATTCTTGGAATGGTCATAAGCCTTTGGAGGAAATCTTTCAAGTCCTTGAGGTGCATGTGACTCTCTAGGAGATATGGGGTAATAAGGTTACTGATTATCATGAGTTTCATTCGTGTCAAGGTGTATCTTGTTAGAGGTGGAAACATTTGGTGGATATGTTGATTTCTTCAAATCAGGGAAGGGCTATTTCTAACTATTTATCTTCCAGGAAAGTTTTCTTGAATGAAAAAGAGGATGTTCTCCATTGGGTTGGTGAAAAATATGGTAGATACTCATTTAACCTTGGTTATCAAATGCCTAAGTTGACTGAAGTGTCTTTTTCTTGGGATAGTAAGTTATGTTGGGGCAAGGAGGGGATCCAAAAACTTGGGGCATTCACATGGCTCTCCATCCAAAATAGGATTCTGACTCAAGATAGGTTGCATAAAATGGATTTTTGGGGTCCTTCAATATGTAGTATGTGTAACCAAGAGGAGGAATCCGATGATCACTTGATGTTCAACTACTCTTTTGCTAGGTGGTATTGGTCTTGCTTTTGTGGTAAATTTGATTAGATTTGGGCATGGCCTCCCTCTCTAGGAAAAGCCTTTGAATCTTGGCCTCTGGGAGATATTAATCACACTTTGTATTTTTTGTGGAATATTAGTCCTACCATCCTTATTTGGTTTATATGGAAGGAAAGAAATCAGCATATCTTTGAAAATAAAGAAAAGTAATTATTTTGGGTTCTTCATCAAATTGAAACCTCTATCTTAGAAGTTGTTTTGGCTCAAGATTACTGTAAAAAGGGTTTTCTTTCTAGTTGGGATCTTAGAATGAGCAGTAGATGGAAATTACTCAAGATACCTCCCATTAATGGGTCAAGTGTATGCAAGTCTAAAATTAGAAAAGCAAGGTTTGAAGCTTTTTAGGAACCTCCCCCTCTGGGTTGGTTTAAGCTCAATTTTGATGGATCTTGTAGAGACAATCCCAGGGCTTTTGGAGTAGGGTGAATGATAAAAGAATGTAGTGGATCCTTGATTAGAGATGCCATGGTCAAACTCATGGACATCACCAATAATGAATCAGAGACTCAAGCTCTGATTGTTGGTTTGGAATTAGCAGTGGAATGTGGCATTGAGTCTTTGATTATTAAAGGCAATTCTGAAGTGGTGATTCGAGCACTTTCAAATCAGAGATCCAAAGCTTGGAATCTCAATAATATTATGTCTAAATCTTTGGTTATTCTTCATTTATTTCAAGAATGGAAATGGGAACATTACTTCTATGAGGTGAACATGGTACCATATTTTCTTGCCAATGCTAGGATCGATCAAGTAAAAGAGTTTTTTTATAAATGATTGTAAATAAAGGTAGATTGATATTAATGGTATAGCTCATATTGAGCTATAATCATTAGCAATTAGTGGGGATGGTATATTAATTTAAGGGATTCTTTTTCATGATGATGGTCTTAATGTAAAGGCATGGGAATCGACTAATGATTTTGGTGGTGTGTATAAGCTGACTTTATCCCCCATGAGTTTTATTAATGGTGGTAGTTATTTGTGTTTACAGGTTTGTGAGGAGATCCCATTTCAAAGTAGGCATGTGATGGTTTTTCATCTTTTGTCATGGATAAAGCCTTGACAGAGTTGGTAGTCTAGATGATAATGTTTGGGAGCTACACCAAATGAGAGATGGGCTTTTCGGGGCTTGTATCCTCTTGTAAAATGTAGATTATTTTCTAGTCCCCCTTAGTGGCTATGGTGGATGCTTTATCATGTATTTTTAGAGTGGAGATTAGTCAAAGTCAGTACTAATGTGTCAATTCAGAGCTGCCTACTCTTTTTGCCACTAACCTTCTCCTATTAGTCTCTGATAAAGGTATGGTTAAATATTTGGTTGAGTTTTTTGTTAGACCAAAGTATAGGCTTAATATTATGTCTAAGATAGTTGGTATATTCTTGGCCCTTCTCGAATTTTCCTTTTTCTAGTAAGGATGGTTTAGGGTATATTTTAGTTTCTATTTTTAGACTCTTGGAAGAAAGGTTTGAAAAAATTCTCACCTTTTTGAAAGAGCTAGACTCCTTCTAATCAGACAAAGAGGAAGACATGGTGGAGAAAAAGGTGGTCCTTCCCAAGTTGTCAAGTCTTTGTGCTCTTTTGTCAGTGTTGGATATATGGAGAATAGCAAGGTGATCACCTGAATGAGTGGTAATCATCAAATTTTTCCTTCATGGCTTTTGTAGAGGGAATTTTCTAATTTTATAATGGTTTGGTAAGCAGAGTTCTTGGGTTACAAAATCATCTACCATGTCTGGTGTGGTGCAAGGTGAAGGGGAAAGTGAAGGTGTGAGTCTGAATGAAGGGAAAGGATAACTGTGAGGTAGAGTGATAGTTTAGTCTCTTGAGTTGCCAATGTCTCTAGAAAAACATATCCTTGATAGTGAGATATTGTGCATTAGTTGGAATGATTCTCAGGTGGTAGTTTTGGAATAAAATATCTTTGTATGTTTTTTTTGGTTAGCAGTTAACCTGCAAATCTATGTAAAAGTTTGGTGGCTATATCTATGGCCTTTTGTAATTGCTCGTAGTATTAATATAATACTTTTGGTTTTTTGTTCTTATGCCTTTCATATTTCTATCCCTAAGCTAGACCTACTATTTTTTGGTTTCCTTTTTATTTGCAAGGGTCTAAATAACCCTAAGATCAATCCCAAAAAAATAATAAAAAATAATTATATGAATAACATTATAAATTGATTATGTTGCATACATTAAAATATAACAAAATCAAAGTATAAGAGTCAAAGATACTAGACCGCCTCTCACATCCCCTTTCCCCCACCAGCCCTCCCTCCCCCTCGCCCCCACCGCTTTCAAGAAACGAGTTGTCTAAATCTAGTCATTACAATTATTGCACACCCAGAAATAAGTTGTAGTAAGGTAAAAAAAGAAATTAAAAACTAGATAGTTGGTTAGTGCATCCTACTATTGTAGGATTTTGAGGTGATCCTTGATCTTAGCAATAAACACACTAGTGTCTTGGCTTTGCTTTTTGATCTATTCTAATTACAAAAAAATAAGAGAAAGGACATGAGTTTTTTAAATAGCTAAATAAGATCCATTCCTAGAGTATAATGATTCACATTGATTTTCCATATTTAGGAGAGAAAACTAACTAACTAGTGTTCCAAATAATCAATAGGGGGGAGGAGGAAAGAAAACCAAGGTGTTAGGTTTTTAATTGAAATCAATGAGAAATAGATTAGGAAGTGAGGAGAGAAGAGAGGAAAACAACTGAGAGGAGGAAGGCTAATGCTAGAAAATACGAAGAAAAATTTTAAGAGTGGGGAATAAAGGGAAATTTCTTATAGAAAGGCCAAGTTTGAGTAATTTATGGACAACAAGAAGTTTGATATGAAGAATGTGTCAGCCCAATAATGGACATTTGGCTTTAATGGGGGACAACCCAATAGTCCAATCCATGCATTTCCAATGAGAGATGTGAAATGACATTAACCACTTAGTATTGTGAATATTTTATAATGGGAGTGGGTGTTGAATGAGCTGATACATATTTCTTGGTGCGGCGGAAGAGATAACTAGTTAGTTGGGCCAACACCAATCTTTCCATGGGGATGTAGGATTGGCAGTGGTCTTAAGGATAACTTCATTAAGGATCAATTGAATGAGTGAATCATGGATCCACTTGAGATTGGTAGGCAACCCAAATATATGGTGTAAATAATTCTAAGGGAGCTAACTACAAGTGCATGGATCCCAAATATCCTTAACTAAGATAGTTCCTCTGTTTGTAAATGAACCACCTCTAAATTTAGGTTCGGTAGTAAGAGGAGGGTTATTAACTTGTATAACTTGATTCCACGATAGGATAGATTATGGGATACTCAATCCATACTGAAGGGACTGATGGTGCCTTTTCAAAATAAGATCCATTTCCTATTAGGCTACCCAATTATTCCTAATAGGAAGAGAACCTAAAATATTACAAAATCAAGCATTGATAATCTTATCCTTGTAAAGATTGGAAACCATTTGGAGGAAAGACGTTTACGATGTTTTAAAAGTTTGATAATTTTAAGATCACTACCAGATTTAGGCTGAGTACAAATATCCTAAGAGATGGCAACCAATGCTTTTTTACCCTGTTGGTCCAAAGAAAGTTGCAGACCACTTGAGTATGTTTGTAGTAATTTGATGTAAATAGGAACCAAAAAGGTGAGTAATAAACATGGTTGGACAAAAATATGTGATTAATAAAAATTAATTTGCTTGTTAAAGAGATAAATTTACAAGCCCAATTTTCCATATTTCACCAAATTTTATTGAGTACCTACTCCCACATGTCACTAAAGGAGAGGTGGATACCAAAGGAAATACCTAGGTAGTAAGTAATTTTACCACGGGGGATGATTTTCAAGGTCAAAGGAATCCAAATAGGTTTATGATCACCTTTGATAAACATGACTTCAATTTTATGAACACAAACTTGGACCTAGAGACGTCACAATAAATATCAATAATTACTTGGGCATTAATAATCTTATGTTCATAATTTTAAAATAAGAGGATGGAATCATATGAAAAATAAGAGTTAAGATCATGGGAACCCAGTGGGATGGAGATTAATTTCATATCATATTGATGGTGAGCTCATTGAAGAAGATGGCTCAGAGCGTCAGTGGCTAAAACATGCAGAAAGAGGGAGAGAAGGCAACCTTGGCACATAAAGTGTTGAAAGTCAAAGGATGTTGTGAGGCTAGCATTAAACATGACCTAAGTTTGTTCCTCTAAAAAGAGCATTTATATTAAATTCCTGAAGTGTGGACTAAAACCAAAACACTCAAGCATTTTGAGAATGAAATGCCATCAATTATAATGTAGGCTTTATCAAAGTCAAGTTTGAGCAATAATGCTTTTTGATCTGAATCTTTATCCCCTTAGGTAGTTTTCCAAGCAAATAGGAGATTATTAAATATGCATCTACATAAGAGGAACCTAACCTATTCAAAACAAATAATATCCTAGGCAATTAGTTTAAGCTTCATAGCAATAGCCTTGATAATAAGTTTGTATGCAACATTAAGCAGAGTAATGGGACACCAATTGCTGACCTTTTTACCATTTCCAACTTTAGGAATAAGTTTAATTAGTTCATGAATAATTATATCCTCTAAAGATCCATTAACCCATACCTATTTATAAACATTGAACAAATCCATTTTGAAAATATGCCACTTATCTTGGAAGAATTCAACATGGAGTCCATCCAATCTAGGGGCCTTTTAAATTTCCATTTCCAATAACATTACTTTAATATCAACAAGAGTGAAATGATGTTCAAGAAGGTGATTGTTGTCTGGGTCAAACTTATAAGGAATGCAACCCCATATTTATTCTTTCAAGAGATATTCATACTCATTAAGATGATGTTCTTCCTGAAAGATTTTTTTATAATGTTGAAAGGAGACTCCCTTGAGATCCTCAGATGAGGAGACGTCTTATCCATTCTCCATAACAATAGAGTAAATTTTCTCATGGTGATATTTATATTGTGAGTATTTAAATAAATACTTGGATCCATAGTACCCATGCTGAATCCAAAATATGCAAGCTCAAATCTTAGATCCTTGCCCCCTGACCTCTATAAACTTCACTTTTTTAAAAATTAGATTTAGTTTTAGCAAAAATAGTTTGCAATGAAATGCCCTAAGGATGTTTTTAAAAAACTGTTGAGTATGATGTTAATATGGGCATTTGAGAACTATTTTTAGAATTCATATATTTTAATTTTTTAAGTGTTTTAGAAGCTTATTTAATTTATATATGACCTTAATTATTTTTTTGGTCATTTTGAGACACTTTCCAATGATTTTTTTAAAAAATAGTTAATATTGCTAGTTAACTACCAGTTCATTTCAATGTAATCTAGTTTAATATTTCAGTACTTAGTTGAATATAAATAATTATCCACTCATTATTAAAGAGGAATTTTATGGTCTATTTATTATACAACTTAAATTAAAATTAGTTTCTGATAATTTTCTTTAATTAGCTTAGTTAGTTGATTAAGATGTCTAGTTGTTGCATATTTGACTTTACTATTAAAGAAGGCTTCTTGCATGATGTCCAAATCTTTATAGTAAGTTATATTAAATTTATTTATTTTATTTTTAATTGAGTTTAAGTTCACTTATTTTTATATGATTTATTTATTATCTTTTCTAATTTTAGACTTAAATTGTAATGCAAGTTATCTTGTAATAAGCTTATTTTACATTTCTTTATTAATAAAAATTAACAAAAAAATTGTGTAGTGAATTAACTCGAATTAAGTATCTTATTTTATATTTTATCTATGATATTATTGTAGGTATACATTATTTTGGATCAAAAAATATATCTTTTCAATTTTAAATTTATTCAAGACATTTTTTGATCAATAATTTCACTCACAACACAACTAGTTTAACAACTAGTAATTCTAAGATAGTTACGTTGATATATAGCTTCAATATTAAAATGAAAAAAGCCTATTTACACTCCATATAATAATTAAAAACTTTTATTTTGTATTAGATATACATTCAACCAAGGTTTCAAAGGTTTTTCAAACTATTTTTAGAAGATACAATGGCTTTAGTGAATTTTGCTTCCATGAATATCCTTATCTTCAAATGTGACAACTTAGAATGTTAAAAAGATCAATTAAAGAGAATTATTGTATGAAAATGAGTTTGAGATAATGTTCTCTATTGGTACACACAACTTCAATATTGAAACACCTTGATACAAGATCGGAGAAGAATAAAAAATAATAAATAAAAAGAAAATGCATAAGCTTTTTTCTATATTTAGAGTGCCACAGACCTAAACATTTATCTAAGAATTACAGGATGCAAGAATACCCATGAGACATGGAATACCTTGAGGAATTCATATCAAGGCTATATGAATGTAAGATAAATAAAAATCCAAACCCTTAAAATGAATTTTAAGAATTTGAGAATGTCAGATTATGAAAGAGTTGAAGATTATTGCATAAGGGTAAACGATTTAGTTCATAGAATGAGGGTTTATTGAGAAACTATATAATATAGTATTATAGTAAGAAATATTTTGAGTTATTTAAGATAAAAATGGTTGCATATTTTGATCACTTTGGAAGAGTGTAAATACATGAATACTATAAGTGTTGATGATCTAGTGGGTTCTCTTGTCTCATGAGGATAAGATGAGATTATATGTAGGAGATCTAGAACATGGTATAAAACAAACACTTGAACCTAAGAAAAGAGTTTCAAATACTAAAAATATAAATAAAATTAGAATAAATTGAGTTTATAAAACTCAAATTCAAAGGAAATTTTTGAAGCAAACTTCATAGTTAAGAAAATGAAATATTTTACTTGTAATTATATGTAAAAAAATTAGGACACATGATAAAATATTACAAAATACTAGTAGCTAAGAATCAAGCCAATCAAAAAAGGGAAGAGAGTGATTTTCAAGTTTCAAAAAGTGGATTTAAATAGAGCTCAAATTATTGTTTCACATATTTTGTGGGAATATATAAATAAAATAATTTGTTAACTCTTAATTCATGTTGTTCAAATAAAGTGATAAGTCACAAAGATGATTTCAGCAAGTTAGATGATTCTTTTAAAATCTAAGACCAAATAGAAGATGGAAAGTCCATCCAAATTGAAGGGAATAGTAGCATCAAAATCACCAAAATAAAAATTAAGAGTGATATAATTTATCATAAGAGTGTTGATCATATTTTCATAAGTTATAATGATGAAAGTAAAGTGTACAAGTTTTATAATCCTAATAGTAACTCCACAATTGTTTCTAAAGATTGTAATTTTTTTGAAAATGAGGTGTATGATGATTAAGATCATAGAGCCACATAATTAAAAATTTAAGGGATTCATCCTCTTTAATTTTATTTTTAAGACTTAAAAATTCTTACACAGATTTCTAGTTCACTAGGAAATAATACCAGCTCTTTGCAAGAGACTAGTCATCCATCTACATCAACGTAAAAGAAATAACAAGCATTTGTGAAATCCTCATCTAGCCAATAAAATGTTGGATAATAATTTTTATAGGAGGATAAAAAATATAAAATATCATGAATAAAATTATTTTATTATGCTTATGATAAAAATATTATGTTTGTATTATCCCCAGTGACTAGTGAACCTAGAAGTTATGTGAAAGCTAGTCAAAAAAAAAAATGAGTTGATGTTATGAAATTAGAGATAGATTTACTTGAGATGAATGCTATATTGAATTTAGTTTAAAATAAATTGAATATGTCATTAGTACAAATTAGGTCTACAAGATTAAGTTTAAAAGCTCATTCTTTAATGGAGTGATTGAAGAAGTATATGTGAGGCAACCAAAAAGTTTTGAGATAAAGGGTAAATAATTTTGGGTATATGAGTTGAATAAGATTCTTGATGGGATGAGGCAATATCCAAAATATTGGTACTCAAGAATCAATAGCTGATTATTGGATCAAGGCTTTGTAAAAAATCAAAATGAAATAACTCTTTACATACAAGCATTGAATTTTAATGTTTATATGTTTGTCTCTATGTAGATGATTTGATCTTTACAAGTAACTCTATAAATTTTTTGAATAGATTTAAAGAATATATGAAATAATAGGTTTATATGAATGATCTTAGATTTATGAAATATTTTTTTGGCATAGAAATTCATCAAAAGAAAGAGAAAGTATTCATTTATCAAGCCAAGTGTGCTTAGGACATGTTAAAAAAATATAATCTTCTAGATTCTCAGCTTACAGACAATTCAATTGAAAGTGAAAAAATATTATGAGGGAGGATGAAATTCATTCAAATATTAGAATACTTTTAGAATCATGGTGGAAGGTTTGATGTATCTCAGTATGACTAGACTAGATATCAATTATGAAGTTTTACTAGTTTTTAGATTTATGAGTAAACTGTCACTTAATCATTTGCAAGTAATTAAGAGAATTTTTAGATACATAATAGGTAATTATAATAATGGTATTCACTTTAGAATAATATTGTCTTTATGTCTCATTGGATACATAGATTTATATTGGGGAGGATCTCTCGATAATAGAAAGTCAACTTCATATTATTGCTTCACATTGAGAAGTGGGTAGATTTCTTGGTATTCAAAAATATATGATTAAGTTGTATTATATTTTATTAAAACTAAATATATATCCCTTAAATTAGCTTTAACACAAGGAATATAATTTATATTAGTGAATAATATTCATAAAAAACTTAAAGAGATAGGAATCTCATCTCTTTGCATCAAATGGAAGAATGTTGAGTATGATGTCAATATGAGCACTTGAGATATATTTTTAAAATTAGTATATTTTAGTTTTTAGGTGTTTTATAAATTTATTTAAATTATTTATTAATTTATTTTTTTGGTCACTTTATAACACTTTCCAATGATTTCTTAAAAAATAGCTTCAATTAACTACCAGTTCACTCTAGTTCATTGTAGTTCACTTTGGTGTACTCTAATTCAATATTTGAATACTTAGTTGAGTTTAAATCATTATCCAATCATTCTTTAAAATTAGTATATTTTAGTTTTTAGGTGTTTTATAAATTTATTTAAATTATTTATTACTTTATTTTTTTTGTCACTTTAGAACACTTTCCAATGCTTTCTTAAAAAATAGCTTCAATTAACTACCATTTCACTCTAGTTCATTGTAGTTCACTTTGGTGTACTCTAATTCAATATTTGAATACTTAGTTTAGTTTAAATCATTATCCAATCATTCTTTAAAATTAGTATATTTTAGTTTTTAGGTGTTTTATAAATTTATTTAAATTATTTATTACTTTATTTTTTTTGTCACTTTAGAACACTTTCCAATGCTTTCTTAAAAAATAGCTTCAATTAACTACCAATTCACTCTAGTTCATTGTAGTTCACTTTGGTGTACTCTAATTCAATATTTGAATACTTAGTTGAGTTTAAATCATTATCCAATCATTCTTTAAAAGAAATCACATGGTTTATTTATTATATAAATTTAATTTAATTTGAGTTAATTTACTTTAATTAACTTGTTAGTTGATTAGGATGTCTAGTTGTTGCATGTTCGATTTTACTATTAAAGAAAGCTTCTTGCATGATAGCTAAATATTTATATTAAGTTAAATTAAATTTATTTATTATATTTTTAGTTGAGTTTCAGTTTATTTAATGTTATAGGAGTTCTTTATTGTCTTTTCTAATTTTAGACTTAACTTGCAATACAAATTATGTTGTGATAAGTTTATTTTAACTTTCTTTATTAATAAGAATTGCACACAAAGGTTGTATAGTGTATTAATTAGAATTGATTAGTTTATTGTATGTTTTATCTATGATATTATTATATATATACAATATTTTAGAGTATAAATCATATCTTTTCAAGTTTGAAGCTATTTAAGACACTTTTTTATCAATAATTTCACTCACAACTAGTTTGATATCAAGTAATTCTGGGACAGCTTTATTGATACATAGCTTCAATATTAGAGTGAAAAAACTCTTATTTAGACTTCATCCAATCATTCAAAATCTTCAAAAAATAACCACTTATTAGAAAAGTTGTATTTGAGTTGGGATTATTCTTTTCATCTCTCTTTAGCCATAAATTTTCCATGCCCTCTGAGGAACTTGACAGTTCTAGCCACAACAAATTTCTACCATAGAATCCAACCTAATGATTATGTAGGCCAAGGTTGAAGCTCCCCAAAAAATTATACCCAATGCAATGCAAACAATAAATGTAGCATCCCCACTAGGATTCATCTAGAGATATAATTTTTTTTATGAAAGCATAAATACTAAAATAAGATTACACCACGATGCAAAAAATTTGATCAAAGATCATAAATCAAATTCTTAAGTTGATAATTGTAAATCACACATATTACACTACACATTATTTATCAATGTGAAACACATCGTACTATATATAAAAAGTATTTACAATCTTACAACCACAACCGATACAATCTTACAACCACGATTTTCAAAGTACTATAGTGAATAAATTCAACTGAACTGAATAATATTTTAAAAAATAAATAATATAAAAAATACAAATGTAGGAAACATTGCTCCATAGAGTATGTTTTTAATGAAACTTTAATATCTATGGTAATCTCAAGTGTCGTCTCCAAGTAAGTACTACTATGGGGAGGGAGAGCATCATCCAAGCATTTTTTCATACCAACCATAGACCAATGATACCCCACACAATCTCTCATTAGGGAATGACCCTCCCTTCATGGATGAGTAGATAGTAATGGTACAGGAATCCAGAGAGACAAGCTAGTACCGATGTATTGTATGAGTTCTAAACATGCAATGTACTATAAAAAAATTCATTCTAACATGATATTACACAAACATGCAAACCATACACATGAAATGACAATATCTAACTACATTACTTTGGTCAAAGTTTTTAATAGTTAATAATCTCTATGATCAGTGAATTTCAAACATACCACTTGATCGGATTACATTCAAGCATGGTGAAACTAGTAAGATAGTGAAGTCCGTCTCACTACTTACCCATAATCAATAATGCGAGAATGAATTAATACAAATATAACCACATATTCATACATATTATCTCCTACCAACATACAATATACATGCTAAGTACATAAGTAATCACATATACATACATCTAGTCCATCAAATGTATGAACAGAACTATATAACACATATATAATAGGAATAACATCCATAACTTATACCATTTGGGTATAATATATTTTTTATCTAGAGTTCTTTAATTAATAAATTATTTTTCAAATAGTATCTCCTATGCCACCTATAAGATCAAAGTTTAGATATAAACAATCAATCACAACTTTGAAAGACATCTACTATGGAATCCAACTTTTTACGTCTTCTCCCTGTTTATATATCTTTTAGTATAATTTAGAGATTATATTTACTATACATCACTGGTGTCCTAATATTTTGAAGATTAGATTTAAACATAAAAATCTCTAGTTTAATAAGAACTCGTCTACGAATAGCAATATCTACCATATATGTATTCTCACCGGTTCAAGCTAATATAGACAATTCCACACAATATCACAACCATGAATTCATTAACTTGTTATAGAAACCATATCTATATAATTTCACCTAGATTCTCATGCTAACTTCAATTTCCTTCAAGGTTGATAATTACCATGAATACAAAACCATGTCTTTAATTACCCATAATTAAATTGACCAAGTCAATGGTCTTTTGACACAATCTTTTTCCCAAAATACTTAAATATATAATAATTGTTTTATTATAATATGGTATTCCATATACAATTTGCCAGTGAAAAAATTATATGGCGTTCCATATACCAAGCTCGCCATATAATATGATGTTTCATAGTTACTATAGCGTTCCATATTTAAATATAGCATTTTAATTTAAAACGTTGTATTATATGAACATGTCTAAAAATCTCTTACTAAGACTTTGATTAAGTAGAGTATAAAGTATTTGAAAGGCGTCACCACTCTTCTAATGGTCTGAATAATAGGTTTATAAGTGCAATAAAAGTTTCTAGTTTGTATATGTCAGACATATTCTACACACAGTGAGTTCTTTATTCCTCCTATGGTCAATTTAATACAATAGGTAAGTCGCTCACATAGCATAGTTATTTATTCCAACGAATTACCAGTTCTAAAATATAAGATGACTTAGACATTTACAGCAGTTTGCCTACACCAGCGATTTGTTTAATCCATTGAATGGTAGAATAACATGCTATCAAAAAGTTGCCTTGCTATACAATTTTCTAGATTGATTTGTCATATACATATATGATTATTAGGATATAGTTTGCTATGTTTTAATCTATGCATGAATGTTGGTAAACGAGTCGATAATTCTGTATATTTAGTTCGACCAAACCAAACATTTATACCACAGATCCCAATTATATAATTGTGCCTAATTTTATTAATTATATCCTCTTGTGTCTATGGCTATGAGGCTATATAAAATTCTCATATAGGTACCAGTATTGGAACGTTGTGTATTATATTGGAACGTTTATATAGTATTATAATATTGTGTAAGATTAAGTATATATAGAGTTCAAGCCATGGTTCCAATACAACGTCCCCGTTCAGAATTTAATAGGTGCCTAAGTTTAAAATTATATCAAACTTACAATGTAGGTGCAAGTCTCAAGTTTTTATATTTGCATCCAGCCTACAAAATTGTAACTAGAATTTTATAATTACGCATAACATGTGAAGTAATACATATGCAATTGCATCTCAGATAGGTACATCCATGTTGTTTGGGCTTTGATAGGTATATGGCAAGGTTAAATCGACTTAAACATGAGCTATTTTAACAAGCTTTAGACCAGAATCTACTTTTGTAGTTTTTCTATGTTTAGATGTATCCACTGTTTACACTGTTAAATAAGCAGGTTTCATTATTTAAATATCCTTTTTGGGCACTCGGTTTGACATCAAATACCTGGTTATACATGGATGGATTTTGTTATTATTTTCTATTTATACATATACATTAATAGGCACTTCTAGTACATGTTTGTAGATAGTTTACTATAAATCTATTCAACTCAAAAATATTTACTTCTTTTAGATATGCATATTGGTCTCTCAACGGTATGGTCGCACACATAGAGGGAATAAGATAAATTTTCACACCATGCAACCAGAATTTTAAGTACAACACTTATCATATACGTGCTCTGATATTTCTTCTATATTCTTTCTTCTCCCCTTCCGTTCCACCCGAGTCTCTTCTTGCTTTTCACTTTTCTTCCTCCCTTTGGTACGCTTCATATATATATATATATATATATATAATTATCTTCTCTCTTTTTTCTTTTCCCTGAAAAGGAGGGCGTAGCCTTTTTGTTTTGTTTTAAAACTACCTTTTTTCTAAGTATGATATTCTTTTCCTTTATTCTATTTTCTGTCAAGATTCTCATTTTTTTTTTTCTTTCTTTTCTTATATTTAGTGCATCCTTTTTTTTATCTTATTCTATTTATTTATTTATTTATTTTATATTTCACAAATTATCTCAGTAATAAATGATTTAATTAATTAAATAAATTTAACGAAAAACCAAAATCATAAAGATATGAAATTAATTTCATCTCCCTTATTATGCTAATTTAATCATTCATATTATATTTTTAAAATGTAAACAATATAAAATTATACTATGTAAGACATCCAATTATGCATCTAATCATGTCCTAATAATCTAGTGTGTGCAGGGCTTTAGCTTTCTTCTCTATCTTTTCTCAACATCACCATCTATGTCACCCTCTCTAATGATGCTCTCCCTCCATCATGCTCTGAGGGATGAGTGTTCTTGCATCCACCTCACACTAAGTAGTTAGACCAAAGCATCATGATATTCATATATATAATATAACTGCAATAGTAAATACACATGATCATAATGTAAAAATGCATTACAACTAACTCATAGCAATATAATCAAAGTAATAATCAACGACCCCATATATATATATATATCAAAGTATACGTAAAAATAACCAGATCACATATGTCACTATAAATATCCATAGATAATTAAGTAGTTTATTTAATGAGGAATCAGGTGGTAATAAGAAAGGTGGGACACATTCAACTTGAAGGGGACTTGATTGCGAGGGGAAGAAGAGGGATCCAAGTTAAGGGGAAAAGAGTGATCTGAGTTAAAGGAGAAAATAATTGAAAGATGATGAAAAAAAAACAAAGTCATTGAGAGTGAGGACTAGAGGAGAAGCAAGTAGATATTTGACAAAGAATAAAACCTCAAATATATCAAGTATGCCAAGTTTACTTTGGAAAATTTCTTAGTTATTTAACCATGAGAACCATTGGACAATGTTTTGGGTTGAACATATAAAGATTGGATCAAAGACTCCGAAGGAATTACAAAAGTGAATCCATGTAACAAACTCCTCCATTTAGAGGGGTGATGAGTGAGACTAGCTGTGATCCCTCTTATGTTCAACCATATTGAAATCACCTCCCAATATCCACTCTGCATGAGGGAGATTTGAACTCATCCAATTCCAAAGAATAATTCGTTCAATTATGTTGTTTGGATCATATATTGTGTATATCCCAAGGGTCTTTTTATTAATACAAATTTTGGTCCAAACACATTTATGACCAAGGTCTTCACTAGAAGCAATAAACTTATTAGAGAGAAGGGGTAATATAAACAAAAATATTCCTCATTTGTTACAATGGGAGGTACAACAAAGTCATAGATATTTATTAATATAATGTAGGTTGAACATTATAGTAGATCCACTAACTTTAACCTCCTAAAAAAAGAATATATCATAGGAATTATCCTATAACAGTCGTTTGATATGAAATTTTTGATTAGGGAGAGTAAGCACCTGGTCATTCCATGAGAATATAATAAGCTTCATGAACACCATTGGAAAGAGGTTGCTCGACCTCATTTTTAGAAAATAAGGAGAAATGATGGAACAATTACAAAGGGATTTGGCAATAAGAGGCAATGATCTAGCGCTGATGGTGTATAGTTGGGAGGCCACTTTATGGGTATGCGCAGTGATAAATCCATTTCAATACATATTCTAGGATTATTCATGAGGGAAAATAATTTATCTCTCTCATTTTTTCAACAAATTACTGTGCCTAATTGACTGGCCATTTCACAGATAAATGGTAGAACTACAAAGTTGAGAAAAAGGAATTTAATCCACATGGGGTATTGTGAGCGAGAAGACCCTTCAAGGTCAAAATTGAGTTTTCAACCTTGAAAATAACATACCTAGCCACAAATTACCCATGTGCCATATTGGAGATCCACCTAGGTAAAAATAGAGGTGGAAAAGAGGACAAAGACATACCCCCTACCAAAGCTAGGGAAATTAGGAAATTGTAAAAACACTCTCTCAAATCCAGCCTCTAATTCACCTAACAATGAGGTCAATCAGTAAGAAGGTAAGGCCCTTGAATTAAAGTCTATCTATTTTTTAAAAAAAAGTGGCCAATCTAGTAGTGTGTTCATGTAAATCATAAGATATATACACCAGAGTCAAGGTTTTTTACTGATAAGATAAATTATAAAAAAATCTAGATTACAAATAAAGTCAATATTTATGTTAGATATTTGTTGTATACTCTGCATGAATTACATCACATAGGTGATGTATATCCTAACATGTATCAGTAGAATCTTTGGCATTGCCTAAAATGGGGAGCTTATGGGGTCTACAATTGAGGTTTTATAGCTGTGAACCCCTAAGATTTTTTTCAGAACAGATGCATGTTTTAGTCAACTTGTGGGTGTTTTTACCCATAATAATAAATGGGTAGTTTCTTAACTAATGGTTTTATACCAATTTTATTGTAATGCTTCTTGGAAAATTTCGTATTGATGTTCTTAATAAAATTTGCACATGTATTCACATAAAGTATAACCTAGAATTACAATAGTGTATTATAAACAATTGAGTTAATGCAATACATAAGAAGGTTCTTATGTTGGATTTTTATTGAAAGGGTTTTACTAGGTGAAAATAGTATGTATCATGTGTGTGCACCATTTTTATTTATGTTGTATCTTTATATTTTATAATCATTGTTTCTCATGCATCAAATTATTATTAGTATATTTTCTCTACATTTGGTATCAGAGCTAGGGTTTAGCTTTGTTTGAAGAGCTAGGGCATCTTGACCCTATGATAAATATTTTGTTGATTGGGAGATGTGAGTGTGAGAATATTTGTGTGAAGGAAAGTTAAGGGAAACATAAGGATATAAAGCAAAAAATTTAATGGTCAACATTCAGATTTATGGAAGCTCAATATGGAATATCTTTTTATAGACAAAAATTAGTGGGTTTTTATGTCATTAATTGCACAAATGGGTATGAAGGAATAATATTAGGAGAATATGGATCAAAATGTGAAGAGTTCAATTAAATTGTGTATTTCAAATTCAATGTTTTTGAATGTCTCTAGATAAAAACTACTAGTTACTTTGGAATAAATTGGGGACTTTGTGTTAGACAAAGTCTCTTGTGAACAAGTCTTTTTTAAAGAAGTTGTATTCCCAAAGGATGAATGAAAACAACTCTATAATAGGGCATATGAATGTGTTTAACATCATGGTATCTCAATTGCTTTCACTTGAGATTAAAATGGAAGAATTAAAAAAAAGTATTACTTTATTATGTTCTTTTTCTGATTCATGTGATAACCTTGTTATGGCCATTAGTATCACCGCAACTACATTAAATATTGAGGATGTAGTCACAAGTTTTATTATAAGAAATGATATGAAAATCTATGGATAATTATCAAATGAATGATGCCTTATTTGTGAGAGGTCTTTCCCAGGAAAGAAATAAAAATAAGTCAAGGAGCAAATAATTAGAGTCTAGAGATAAATCTAAGACTCTAGGAAAAACTCAAAGGAAAAGATAGAATTGTGGTAAAATTGGGAATTTTAAGAAGTAATACCGACCTAAAAATATTAAAAGTGGTAATTAATTTGGTGATGTCCCTTTTTATGAAATAAAGACCTCTAGTGAAGACTCAAGAGATCTATTCTTGGTAAGTTCAAGTACACATGAATGCCATAATATATACTTGATTGTTTTGAGTGCCTCATTTCATATGTGGACGTAGGGAGTGGTTCTATGAATATGAAAATAATAATAGAGGTAATGTATTCTTAGGAGATAAATCAACATATAAGATCATAGGTTGAGGAACAATCATGTTGATGCTTAAATACCGAAGGATTAAAACCCTCCTTGGTGTTCTTCATATTCTGGATTTGGATATAAATTTGATTTATATAAGTAATAAGAATGACATGGGTGTGTAGGTAATATTTAATAAGGATAGCTACAAGATGGCTCATGGAGAAATGTTATTATGAATAGGAGTCTACACAAGAACACTATTTAAGCTTGAGCCAATAATATTAAGTAGTGTGTAATAGCTATGTTTCTCCTGATGTTAAAAATGAATTAGATCAAAATATTAAACTACCTAAAAAGAGACTATGCTTTGGCATAAGAGGATGGGATATATTGGATAGAAAGACATTTGACCATTTAAAACTAAAGGTATGGTTGAAGGATTTTTTTAATCATCCTTAAGATTTTTATTTTTGTGAACATTGTGTTTTGATAAGAAGATTTGAGTAAAGTTTCCCAACAGTGTTACAAGAGTAGATAGGATTTTGCATTTAATACATAGTGGTGTGTTTAGACTTGTGAAATTTATATCACCAGGAAACTATTTATATTATGTTACTTTTATAAATTTTGTTCAAGGAAGATCCAAGTAGATTTTATCTATAATAAATCTAATGTTTTCATTAATTTCAAGGAGTTCAAGGATCTTGTAGAAAATTATATGAATAAGAATATAAATGCCTTAAGAAGTGATAATGGTGTAGAGTATTAATCAAATAAATTTGATTAGTTCTATAATCATTTTGGAATATGATGATAAAAGATGAATCAATATACACTAAAACATAATGAACTTACAAAAATAATGAATAAGACTCTGATGGGTAAGGAAATAATTATGCTCGATGATAAGGCTTGCAAAGGAAATTCTGGGAAAAATTAGTTAAAACCTCATGTTACCTGATCAATAGATCACCTACATCAACCATTTTCAATAAAGCTCGACATGAAGCATGTACTAATAAGAAAATCTCTCTCCAAAATTTTAGGATTTTTGAGTGATGTTTATATGCAAATTCTAAATGGAAAAAGAATTAATCTAGATTATAAATCAGCTAAGTACATATTTATTAGATATAATAATGTTGTAAAATGATATAAGATCTGGAACTCAAAAATAAAGAATACTATTTATAGTCATATAATAATCATCAACAATATTAATGGGGTTCTAAAACTATAAGGACAATTAAAGGAAGATCTAAAAAAGGGGAATGTGGAATTAGAAGAGGGAGAACCCATGCCTAAATTTAAAATAAATAAAGAAGATGAATTAGAATGGGAGTTTCTTGAGGAAGATTCAGATGAAGCAAATAATGATGAACCAGAAGAGGAATAATCTCAAACACCTATCTTGAGAAGATCAAATCGAATTAGAAGGAAATTGAAAAGGTATAGTCTACTTGATTTCTATTCTACATTTTTTTTTATCAATGTTGTTCATTAGTGATGAATATCATAGGACTAAGAAGGAGGCCCTTGTTTCAAAATAAAATAATTTTTAGAGGAATAAGGCCATGGATGAAGAAATGTATTCCTTGAATGAAAATTTGACATGGGACTTAGTGAAATTGATTGCTAGTAGAAACCTTGTTGGTTGTAATTGGGTGCTTAAGACGAATTATAAATCAAAAATAAAATTAAAAAGTATAAAACTCACCTAGTAAATTATGTATTTTATCATGCGGAGGTAATTTAATTTGACGATATTTTTTATCTTGTGCAAAATTATTTTCTATTAGATTTATTTTGGATATTGTTGCTTCTTTTAAGCTTAAAGTAGAGAATATGGATGTGGCAATAATATTTATCCATGGTGATCTTGAGGAAGAGATATACATGGTGTATCCATAAAATTTTAAAGTTAAATAAAATGAGTAATTGGAGTGTAGGTTTAAAATTTTACTTTATGGCTTCAACAAGGATATGAAATTAGAAGTTTGATAATTTTGTGTTAGGGTGGGTTTGTATGAAGTTGTAGACACTAAAATATGGTATTAGACACTTGGAAATGTCAACCTTGACTTAAATTTATCCTACATGACTTGTACATATCCAAATGATTGTTTTTTGCCTTTCTCACATCCACATGCTTCACTATGAGTTTTACCCTCCTGTTTTGTTTTCAATCAACCATATGAACTTCTCAGTCTATGTCAAAATAGGTAAATGTATTTATCAGATGTCTTTAGATCATTATATTTACATTCTTATCTCTTGGACATAAACATTAGGCTCAAATAGTTTCATCGATAGAATTTTCCTCAAGTTGAAATTATTGTCCCTCATCCAACAATGAATATTTTTCAAATCTAATCAATTTTTATGGGTTTCCCCATTCTCATAGTGTGTCAGTGGCATGATAAATAACCCAGAAGGAATCATATAAATACAAATAAATGTCAAGCTTATTATCTCAATTGACCCTCTTTTGGTACACATCTATACACTATTGCACATTGAGCAAAACTACCATATTCTTCCCAATTTAAAAACTAGTCATTCGGAGTAGTCATCAGACAAGTATGAATTACACTAAACTAAGTCAAGTGTGAACATTTCCAAGTTTATAAATCTTGATCATTAGGTGCAATCACGAAAAGGAGCACAATTTCACACTCATGCCAAGAGTAAGATCTTAATGTGGTTTGACTTTCATTTTTAGAGTATTGGATATGTATGTAGTTTTTAGTCATCAATGGGGGCAATGTAGTTTTTAGTTTTAAGATTTTCTACCCCTAAAAAGTGAACCTAGGGTTTTTAGGAGAATGAAACTAATTCTAGAGTTTTGTCTAATTCATGTGTTAGGATCGTACACATAAATATTCAAGGTAGACACAATAGACTATATAGTCATAGAGCCTCAAAATAATCTAAGTTAATATTGTCAACATATAGTAAATTCCATCAATAGATTCAATCCAACCTAATGTTAGTGACCTGTGTAAAAATACAGTCAATTCCATATTTGAGTAACTCACAGGCCTACGTCTAATACAGTCAATTAGTGACAAAGATAAGTACCTTGATATCTTTAGTATTTTATATATTTAGCACATGCCATTATCAAATCAATTTCAATACTTTACATTCATATTCATGCTTATTTATTATATCTTATAATATGATTTATACATAATTTCTTATCTTGATTAGGGTTAGCATTAATCCAAATTAGGATAAATATATTAGTGAACATGTATATTGCTTGAATATTGAAAAAAACTAGGTTTCCCTTGAGTTTCATCCTTTTCTATAGGGATTTTAGATTTCAGCTTTAGGGTTTGATTTTTAGACTTGATTCCTAATTGTTTCCATCTTCATAGATGCAAATTGATGATTTCTCTCTTTTGCCCTAGAGTTTCATGCCTATTCACCTATTAGGGATTACTTTACTAGGGTTATTCCTTGATTGGATTATATTTGGATCAAAACATATCTATATTTAAAATGCTCTAAGATTTTTATACTTGTATTGACTGGATAGAAAACCTTTTTTGTTCACCAAAATATTGTATGAATTTTATGGAATTTGAAATTTACCATTTTTAGAAATTTCTACCCAAAGGGTGAATGGTGTACCTATTTTAAAATTAATTTATGGGTTTCATTTATCTACTTGTTTTTATCAAAAAATATTTTTTATTTAAAAAATTCTTTATGGATTACTTTTCATGATTGATTCTTTATTCTAGACATTATATGGTGGAAATCATGGATATTCATATTTTATTCATATTACATATTATTAGCTTGAAATATGCATTATTTTTCATAATGACATAATTAAGTGGATCAAATTTATGTGCAATTAAACTAAGGCTGAAATCAATAATGACCCATCCTTAGACTTCCTTAATTCACATTATTGTAATGTTCAATTCACATTACCTCATGTCACCAATAGGCACCAAAGGGAATGTGTGACTCCTTTTATTTCTCCTCCCCATACACCTCCAAATTATCTCAGCTACTAACCCACCCCCATTATTAGCTTCAAATATTATATTTTTACATATGATCCATGTTGTCACTACTAGGAGAGACATGGTATCCCATAATAAAGATAGTCAACATGTTTCTCATCAACCCCCTCCACCTCCCATAAATCAAGTTAATCAATCCAAAGGGTTTGAATTCATTAATCAGCTAAATAATACCCATGCTAATATTTATATTCTTGAATTATTTAAGCAATAAATTGTATATAAGGACATATTATATGAGGCATTGTGTGAGATAACTCTTCCTAGTACTACATAAGGTTTTATCACAAATTATTTAAATGATGTAGATAAAGTTATTACTTTTGAGAAAGAATAATTATCTCATAATTACATTATAGATTAAAATATCCCATTATTTATCCAAATGCAAGTGCAAATTAAATTATTCAAACATGTGGTGGTAGATACTGGTTTTAGATTAAACATTTGCACCACTACTTTCTTGCAATGATTGGGTATAGTAAGGATAGTGTCCAAAACTCAAATCATATCATAAAATATTTGATTATATTCCATGCCAAGTCCTTAGGACAATATCATTGAATGTACAAGTAGGACCCAAGATGGTGCCTACCATATTTCAAGTCATGCTTAATCATCTACGTGACAACTTATTTTTTGGATGACTTTAGATACATGTAATGGAATTAGTACCATCTACATTACATAGGTGTATCAAATTTATGTAACATGGCTACTTATATTCACTAACCTCAAATGATACACTTTTTATATATTTGATAATAACACCATATAATAATGGGACTTATTCACAATTATATGTTATGTGATACTCTATCGTTCCTCCATCACAACCCATCCGATCATAACAAATGCATGCACACGAGGTGGATGAATAAAGAAAAATAAATAAAAAGGAACTAGTTTTGAAATTTAATGAATATACTAAGAAAACACCACAATTTACTATAGAGAAAAAAGAAATAGTTTTAAATCTCCTTCTTTTGGTCAATTCAAAAGATCATAATTTCATAGTCATAGTTTGGTATGATAGTGATGTTGATAATGATATATAA
Source organism: Torreya grandis (assembly GCA_037957365.1). Classification (NCBI taxonomy): domain Eukaryota; kingdom Viridiplantae; phylum Streptophyta; class Pinopsida; order Cupressales; family Taxaceae; genus Torreya; species Torreya grandis. The sequence continues at coordinate 1,605,433 of JARHVA010003843.1, forward strand.
GATACAACAAATGATCATTTGTACAAGATAAATTTCAATCTTTTAAATCTAGATGAATACTTATCTTATAATATGTTTACATTTATTGGTCTAGGAGAGTATTGAGACAATTCATATGCAAAGAGCATTGATAATTTGAAAGTTCCCACTCCAAATTAATCCAATAATGATAAAGTTAAAATAATAATTCAACACAATCAAAATATAAACACATGTTGCATTATTAGCTCAAAACAACAATAAAATCAAATTCAATCTTTATGTCTAAGGGTTGCATCACTCAAAGATAAAATCAAGTCCACAATCCTAAGCATAGAACTGTCACTTGCACATTTACCTCTTTGTTAAAGATAATTATGATTCAAACTATTTAATTTCAACTATGGATTAAAAAATGGATGATATCTACAATCATTGGTTCAAATAGTTTGCATAAAGTCAATAAGAATCAAGTGAATTTTTAAGAGATGTTTGGAAACAAGTTAATAACTTTGTCTTCAGCATGTTATATAAATAAATATAGATACTATTTTGATTATCATATAATTTATGGATACAATAAAAATAATTTTTAGGCATTAAAACAAAAAAATTAAAATTAAGGCATGATTGTAGTAGGCCAATCACCAACTAATTATAATACAAATAAGGCCAATATAGTTTATCAAAGAACAAAAGTTATATTGATTGATCCAAGACCTTACCTAACATACATACTTGATTTTATCCTTAAATAGCATACATATTTGTTCAAAATATTCCAAAAATACAAAAAACAAAATTAATTAAAAAATACAATCAAATATTTCAAAAAATGAAAAAATCATGACCTAAGCATGACACAATTATTAGATTACACTATTTAAATATGTTATCTATCACATGTTAGGTAGATGACATATTATTTTTCATACACACATGCATTTAATGATATATGATTATGATGCTAGACATACAAAGCATATATAGATAAACAGATGTTGAAATTTCATGTACCTAGTGGCCATGTAGATACTTATGGCATCTTATTTGATAGGTCATAATATTATAAGATATATATTTATATGACATTTTACCATCTTGATCTATCTAGATTGTTTACATAGTCTTTTTAGTTACTCATATATTACACAGTGATACATGGATATGGAACTTTAGTATAATGTGATATTGATATGCATGGATAGTGTAGACTCATTTTCACTTGTATTATGCTTCATTGATGCTATTAATCTTACATGATAGGTTAGTCATTGTTTTTATATTATTTTCAACCTATTTGCCTTATATATGATAATCTAATGTCCCTTGATTATGGCCCTTGACCTTATTTGATGTAAATTTTATTTATCCTTTATGCATGTGAAATCTTTATGTCCCTTAGACTTATGTATGACATTTCATGCTTATGAGTGAACTAATTTATGATTATCTATTGAGTTTTTTGCACTTATTGATATTGTTGAGTTTGTAATTCCATGATTATTATAACACACCTACCTCTTTGTGTGTGGTTCCATGATCTATACCATTCACTATTGTGTGTCTGATTGATACATATATCTTGATATGAAACTTATATGCCTTGAATTACATATGTTACATAAATGCTTTGATGATATATACATTACTATGATAACATATTCTCTACATGTTGACATGATTACATATTCATGATGACATGACTTTGTTGACTTTTATTTGGGGATGAGTGACTTGTAGGATGAATCCCTCACCTCAAAAGGGGAAATATCATTTGGCTTTCCATGGAGACACAAGCCTCCATGAAAATTAAATTTCTATTTTTGGGGACAATACATATTTCATAGATATAGATTGGTTCATATATGAAACAAATATTTAGACATCAGTATATATTCTAGAGGCATATAGGCTCAATTTACATAGACATAAGTTACATAATACATATTCAAATATACTTGAGTGCATATGCCATGCAAGTGCATAAGGTTTACAAGAAAAAAAAGTATAGGTTTTCACATACACACATATTTTTAAAATATCTTATTATATTTAGCATATAAATGCATAACATTATATATCATTTGGAAATGATTCAATGAGATAGAATACTTGTTCATTCACCTTTACATATTTTATGGTGAGCAATATATTAGTTATTTATTTGAAAACATAATTCAATAGCACTAGGAAGTGAGCAACCTTGAATAAATAAGTTTATATGTAGTGGTTAATTAATGTTTTTTGAAGTAATGTACATTGAGATTCAACAACATTGAAAGGCCTTGTAATTATTCATAGTGAACCCATTATATGGTTACCACCTTACCATCTTAGGGTACAATATTAGAGCTAGATTAGTTACTTGAGATAGTGTGCTTGAAGTTCAATGACATTTAATGACATTAGTCCATACATTCATGAGGGTTAGGTCATTTATATTCCCAAACTAAGGTCTTGCATAATTACACAAATTTTGGGATGATCACTTTCAATTCACTAATGGTTCACCAAGAGGAACCATTCTCCAATGCTTCAAAAAGGAAGTATCATCTCTAACAAGTTTTAGGTAAACATGATTCTACCCAGATATATGTATACTACTTCCTTGCTCATAAGCTTCAAATTAAAATTACATTTCAGATTTCACATATGGACATTGACTACTACATTTTCATTATAGGTTTTACTTGGGGCAAGTGGCACATTTAAAGTCATTTCCCAAAGGAAAAGTGTGTTGTACACACTCCAATACACTTTATCCTTTTACTCTTATATTTTTATTACATTTCAATTTACTATAATAAAAGGGAAGAATTTATAGACACTAAAATCTAGTATTATAAACATGGAAATGTCAACCTTGACCTACATATATTCTAAATTAATTGTACATATCCAAATGGATCTTATTCACCTTTTCTCACATCCACATGCTTCACTATGAGTTTGACCCCCCCCCCTTTTTTGTCATTCACCTAAAATAACCTCTTAGTATGTGTAAACCCATCTAAATATCTTACTTCGATATCTCCAGATCATTATATTTACATTCATGTATCCTAGACATAAACATCAAGGTCAAACACTTTCATTGACAGAACTATCATGAGGTTGATGTTATTGTTCCTCACCCAACAATGGCTATTTTTTAAATATAATCAATTCTTATGGGTTGAAACATTCACTTAGCATGTAAGTGGCATGATAAATTACCTAAATGGACTCATATAAATACAAATCAAGGTCAAGCTTATTATCTCATCTAGAACTCATTAGGTAAACAATGAGTAAATTATCCAAATTTTTATAATTTGTAAATCAGTCACTTGAAGTATCCATCAACCAAATTTGAAGTGCTTTAAGCCAAGTCAAGAGTAAATATTTTCAAGTGTCAAAATTTATATCATTAATACATTCATATAGAAAAGGAACACAATTTCACATTCACACTAAGGGGAATAACTACACTCGGCTTAAATTCCCACTTTAGAGTATTAGATATGTAGGTAGTATTCATCATCAACTGGGTGATTGGGGTTAGCTCAACATATTACACTTCCTAAAATTTTATAAGTTTCTACCCTTCACAAATATACTTAAGGTTTATAGGAGAAAGAGATTTATTTATGGAGTTGCACACACAATCATGCATTAAGATCATCCACACAAATCTATAACACATATACACAACAGACTGTATGGTCATAGAGATTCAAAATAACCTAGGATAATCATGTCAACCTACATTCAATTTGATTGATGTATTTCCCCAAACCAAACATTATTGACCTTGTGTGCATAGATAATAAGTTCTATATTTGAGTAACTCATAGGCCTACTTCTTACCCCTTTCCATTATTAAAATTTAGTCATAGCTAATTAGTGAACCAAAAAAGCTAAATACTTTGATATCTTTAGTATTTTCTATATCTATGATACACCATTGTCAAATTAATTTAAATATCTTACATTTAGATTCATGCTTAGTTGTCACATCTTATAATTTAAATTATATACATAGTTTTCCATCTTAATTAGGGTTATCATTTATCTAAATTAGGTCAAATAAAAGCAAATCTGATTATTATCTATTTGAAAAAGGTGGGTGATAAATTTGTTGTTGTATTTTTGCATGTAAATGAAATGTTGTTAATTAGTGGCAATAAATAAATGATCAAGTAGGTTAAATCTCAGCTTTCATCTCAATTTTATATGAAGGATTTAGATGGAAAATTCAATTTAGGCATGGAAATTAAAAGGTATTGATCAGACCTAAAATTATGGTTGAAACAAAGGAAATATGTTGAGATGATATTGCAAAGGATTAGAATGCATGAATGTAAAAAAGTGGATCCTCCTTTTCTTATTGGTAAAAAATTATCAGTTGAATGGTGCCCCAAGTCATAAGAAGAGACTGAAGAAATGTATTAGGTTCCTTATGCAAGTGATGTTGGAAGCCTGATGTATGTTATGGTGTGTACTAGACATGACATTACCCATGAAATGGAAGTTGTGATTAGATACATGTTCAACCTAGGAAAAAAACATTGGAATGTTATGAAGAGAATCTTAAAATAAATGTGTTGCACTTCATATTATGCAATTTGATACCAAAGAACATTTGAGTAAAATTAAAAAGTAAATATATAAATATTTGTTGATATGACTGGGCTAGACATCTCAATTATCTAATATCTAGGAGTGGTTATGTATTTAACCTCTTTGGTGGAGTATTCTACTTGATGAGTAAGAGGCAGGTAATAGTTGCATTATCAACTAAAAAATCCAAGTACATGGTAGCCACTCAAGCAAGTAAGAAAGTAGTATCATTACAAAGGCTATGTTCAAATATTAATTCCATATATAAAGTAATGAGGATAGATTGTGACAATCAAACTACAATATATTTGGTGAAGAACAATGCTTAACATACCCAATCAAATCATATTGATGTATGATACCATTTTTTAGATACATGGTTGAAAATGAGAATGTGCTGCTGGAAAAGGTTGATAATCTAGATAATGATGTTAATTTATTAAACAAGGTTGTGAGTACCAAGAAGTTTTCTTAGTGTTTTATATCAATGGGCATTGGTTTCAATTAAAATTAAAAGTGTGCAACTGTGATTTCATATGAAAAGTGGCCAATAAGTGGATGAATGTTATATATTTGTAATATGCTTTTCATGAATTACAACTCTTAGGTAGTATATACCCTGACATGTATAGTTTGGGTGCATAATATTAATGTGCATGGCTTCCATTAATTTTTGAAACTATGTAGTTATGTATCCATATGCAAGGTGGACAATTAGTGGGAGAATGTTATATATCCATAATATATTTTTCATGAATTACACCCTTTAAGTACATATCCCAGCTTATATATCTAGTGTTTAGGTAATCACCTTGGCTAGGGTGTTTGTGGGGGCATGCATCCCTTACTTAGAGGTTCAATGGTGGGAACTCTCAATATTTTAGAATGGATGCATGTTTTGGTAATCCCATGGGTGTTTTTACCCATAATAACATATATTTGGTTTCACAACTTATGGTTTCCTATTGATATGCCTACTAATACTCACACATGCATTTGGGTAAAACAAAAATTTGACATACATGAGTGTGTTATAAATGATTGAGTTAATGCAATAAAGAAGAAGGTTTTTATGTTGGGTTTTTTCCCAAAAGGATTTTCCTAGGTGAAAATATTGTGTATCATGTGTGTGTGCCACTTTTAATTTTTTTTAGCTTTAGATTATGTAAACATGAATTATCCTTCACTATTATTCCCCTAATGATGTAGTAGCTCTTAGAGGTGGAAGTCTTCCATAGCCAACTTATCAATTTGGAATTGAATATACATACAGGTCAAAGATATAATAGAGACCTTGTTAAATGAAAAATCAAAAGAGTAAGCATCATTATTAAAAATAACATTATTTATGGCCTTCCATAGTTGGAAAAGAATGATGGCTCTTAAAAATTTCCACATAAAAAAATAGAATTTGGATAGTTATTTGAGTAACCCAAAAGAGTAAGTTGCTAATAAATTGTCTTAAGTGATAAGGTTAGAATAGGCTATGGATCCATTCGAAATAGATTGGGCACATGGATAGAACTAGAATAAATGTTTGAAAGACTCAAGATAGTAGCATGCAAGACACTTGGGTGGATTGATGATCATGTGTGAGAGTTGATCCTTGAGTAGGAGGCCTTCGTAGATAAGGTACAATAGAAATTAGGTGAACTTAGGTTTGATCTTGGAGTGCCAAATTCTATCAAGTCTAGAAAGACAAGTTTTGGGAGAAGATTTAAGTCCCCAACACCTATTGATCTTGTAGAGAGTATGAGATAAGGGGCTCATGACTTGATATAGAAGGTGTGGAGAATAATTTTTGAAATGGGTGTCACAATTCTAATTCCATTCTTTCCACTAAGAATGGGGAGGTTGTAAACCAAGCTTAGGAAGCATAACATCAAGAAGCATCTATTGAATACAAAGCACATAAGGTAAGTCTACATTATTTAATTGAAATTTATCTTTCAACTCATGCCAGGGAATCAAGTCGCTAGTAGAAACCAAATCATGAATGGTAATAATACCTTTATGAAATAGCTTGAGGGCTTTGATTCCTATAAATTCAACCAACAAAATGCTAGTGCTTGTCATAATAGGAGACCACATGATGATATGATAATTGAAAGATAAATCTATATGAAATCCATATCCAATCCACTTCATGTGAGGCTTGATATCTTTGAAGGATTTTCATATGCTTTTGGAAACAAAGAAACCTTCAATTTTGATAGGAGTTATAGTGATGAGAAGGGAGTAGAAAGCTATATATTTCCAACTGGGTTTGGTATAGGGCCCCCAAAAGAGATACAATGCCTTATCAATATTTCTAGGCCTCATTGCCTTTAATCATATGAATCACCCATTTATTACATAGAGTTGCACTTTCCCTATAAAGGTCAATAATTCTCATCCATACTTTGTCCTGAGGGAGGCATCATATGTCATAGGTGACATAATGGAAGCCCTTGGCATGTTTGTAATTAGACCAAATAAAATACCTAAGTATTTTTCGTAAAATATCATAAGTGGATTTAAAAACAGCCCAATAAGAGGACTAATAAACATGGGTGGCCGTCATCAACTTGGTGTAACTTTGGAACTTCCCTACTAAGAATACTAGTTTAGTAATCCAATACTCAACCTTATTTTTCACTCTTTTGATGTCATAATACCACAACTCAATTGAAGAACTATCAAAGGTAAATCAGATGCCAAAAAATTTGAATTCTTCTCCTTGTATAATCCATTTCCAAATATATTAGAGAAGCCATTCACGCATAGGCATCATATTTTGTCTAAAACATTTTGTCTTATTTCACTGCAAAGTATATATTGAGGCCAAATAAAAGGTATCAAGGTATTTCATAGCTTCTTTGAAGGTTTTCTCTTGTTCTTTAAGTGTGAGGAAATTATCATACACAAATTCACATTGCTAAGCTAGGAAGAGTGGTTAGGCAAAGAGATACCACAAACTAGACCCTGCTTAGCTGTGGAGGCAAGAAGATAACTTAAAGCTTCTATAGAAGAACACATAATGCAAAATCTAGAGGACATCCTTCACTAATGGAGCATTTTAGGTCAATGCTATCATAATTTAAGCCATTAATAGTGAGGCATGCTAAGGCATATGATAGTAAAGTTTAGATTGTTGAAATGAAAAACTATCCAAAACCTAGAGCCTTTAGCATGGCCAGAATAAAAGGCCACTCAATCCTATCATAGGCTTTTTCAAAGTCAAGCTTGAGAAAAATGGTTATTTTATGAGAAACTTTGTCCCATAATATGCCTTCCTAGACTATAATAAGGCTATCAAGAATATATCTCCCTCTAATGAATTCAATTTGCTTAGGTTGAATAATGATAGGAAGAATAAGATGGAACCAATTGAACAGAGCTTTAGTAAGGATTTTGTACAAGACATTATATAAGGTAATGGGATGTTAGCTGGTAAGAAGCTCTGGATCACCCAACCTGCATATGAATTTAATATTATCTAGATTAATTAAAGCTCCTAAATAATGTCTTTTTAGGGCTTATCTGTACACTTGAAGTAGGCCAGGCCCAATAAATTCCCGTGTGGATTTATAAAATTCACATGGAAAGTCATTAAGGCCTAGGGATTTGTCATTACTCATGTATTAGAGAGCCTCTGTGAGTTCTTAGAGGGTTAAGGAAAGTCACAAAGCCATTGGCTGATTACTTTAACCTTACAAGGAACCACATCAAGGCATTCTTGTAAGGCCTAATATATTTCAACCATAATCTCCTAGGATTAGGGGACTAATTTGTAGTGATCCATAAATGTTGAAGAGATGTTGGGAAGGTAAGTGAGCCTAGCTTGGACTATCTTGATGGCCTTGATTTGATCATGTGCATGTTTAGATTTGAGGGATTTGAATAATTCCTTGGAGGCCTTATCACCAAACTTGATCTAGTGTAGCTTGGTGTGTAATTGTTCCCCTCTGGTAGTATGGATTTCTACCACCTTAATGTGGTGTTTGAGTGAGGTGAAAAGATTCTGCAAAGTACTGTCAAAATGATTACACTTAAGGAGGGATGAAACCCTTTAAACCTCCTTGAGTGTAGCATCCTCGCTATGTTATTTAATACCCATAACTTTTTTTCCATAGTGGTGGAGGAATGTGGTGGTACATATAATGGCCTCATTGCCCCACATAATCCAACTAGAAACATAAGTATGGTGAGGGGCCAAATTTCATATTCAAGTAATAAATTGAATGGTGCTAGCATGGATTAGAAGAGAAGTATTGAGGATGAACTAATTATGTGGCACATTGTATTTCCCCATGACCCATTCCAGTATACAAGAGATAGCAAAATGATCAGAGAGAAACAAGTCAAAATGGACAGTGATAGGCTAGCCATTAATGTTGTAGAAGGAGAAAATATTTTGCTCTAAAAACATATAATAGTATATCTTTTTTAGCATTTGATGATCCCTGACATGATAATTAGACCATGTAAACCAAGATGTGTTATTAATTGGGTTCCATTGAAGGAGAGGGTTGATAAGACTATTTATTATTGAAATAATACCATGCTTCACACTCTTTGATGTACCACCACATGGGCAAGGCACCAAATTTATCCTTGGAACTCTCAACTATATTAAAATCCATATGAACGAGCCATAGGGTAGGGGGATATTTTTAGCTAAGGATCACCAAAGTAGAGATATGTTAGGGCCATATATTAGAGGTATAAATATTGAGAATATCAAAATAATGGCCATCAGTTTATAAAAGGAGACAAACAACCCAGTGTGATGCATTCTCCCCATGTAAATAATGGGGGGGACTTAGGTGAAACTAATATACTAACACTACCACATCCATCTTTATATAGAATGAAAATTTGGGTGGTGTCATGCCAAATACAATGTAGAAAAGTCTAAAAAAAAAAAACTTTAACTTCTTGTAGACAAAAAATATATAAATAACTAACACAAATAGAGTATTTTTTGGAGAACTTTGTAAGACCTCAAACTTTTCATGATAAACCATTCATTGGGAGATATCATCCATATGTAATTCTACCTATCCATCCTCAAAATATGCTAGCATAACAAGACTATTGTGGTAGTTTGGGATAGAAAAACCTCTCGGCATAATGGAGTGGTGTTTAGCCCCATGTTCATCTTGGGGAGAGTCATCACCACTATAGGGTGGGCTATGAAACTACCTCAAGAATGAGCCTCTGATTGAGTATATCTTAGTGGCAAGGATTAGGGAATATTGTGAACTATTTTAAATTATGGTTTACTAAGCCAGGGGGACTAGAACAATGAGGGGAGGTGGATTAGGTATATCTTGAGAAGGTTTAATGTCTAGGAAGGAATTGGTAAGGGAGAAAGGGTTTTTACATTGTCTGAGGATTCTTGGAATGGACTATGGTCTAACCATCTCTAATGGCCACTACCTTGGGATTCATAGTCTAAGGAGGGGCCAAAGAGGGATTCAAATGTCCCATAAGGGGGCAATATTCGATATAATGGTCATATGCCTAACAACAAAAATTAATGTTAATAAAGTTGAAGTATATAATTGTCTCTAACCATCAGGCATCACCTACCTAACTATCAACAAATTCCTTAGAGTCTTTATAAAGGTCCACCTATATGTAAACCCATTTTTTAGGGTAATAAGAGAACCACCTCGATTGTTCGTGGTAAAAAATGGGTCCAATGGGCACAATAATTTTCTCCATAAAATTTGATAGGTACATTAGCAATCTGATAATTTCAACCCATATGGGGACTCAAAAAGAGGCTTTGTCTATGACCTTGAAATCATGGGACCATTTGGATAAAATCATGAATGTGTTTTGAAGAAACCAACAACATGATTTGGCAAGAAAGGATTAGGATTCAAATAGCTTTTTAAAGGTAAGCAGGAAGAACCCTTTGGTAAAGTTTTAACACCAATCATATGGATGTCTCATGGCTCCCAGTGTTGGTAGGACCAATTTTGGATAGACTCTTATAAGGGGACTCAGCCAACAAAGTAATCAATAAGGGAAAATTTTCCATACCATTTTCAAGCTTGTTCAATAACATCACCATTAATACATACATTTGGCTTAGAAGGAAGGGTAGAGGGGGTACGTCATTGAAGACCTTCGAGATAAACTTTTGATCTCTCTTGGGTGCCCTTTCTCTCATTTCCTACAACATCATTTGAGAGTGGGGAATCAATTAAATAGGGTAGGCCCACCCACAAGGTGGAGCATTGAGTGCAATAAATGTGTAGGACCCCTATAAAGTCCCATAGAATGAGTATACAAGGAGGGAAAGAAAGCATGCAAGGCCTAGAAAATCTTGTTGAAGTGGTATGCAATCACAACCTAAGCTTGGAAGTGGATCCTAAATCATGTATTAAAAAATTATAGGTGGAAATAAATGGGAAATGCTAAACAATTGACCAAAAAGATAAATCCCAGTATGCTCTATTAAACCCACTAAAATACATCAATTCATCATTACAAAATAAATACATTGAATTCATAATTACAAACAAGAGGAACCAACATGAATAAGAAGAAATAATGTTATGATTGAATGTTTACCATCACTCTAAAAGGTTTCCATAATAGGACTAAGGTGATTCTAAAAATGTGAATTGTGGAGGGGGAGGATATTGCTGAGGGGAGTATCCCTGATTAAAACAAGCCTAGTAACCTTATTGATATCATAGAGGAGAAGGTCCATGATGGCAACATTGTTGATCTAGTGGAGTTTGGTAACCACTTGGTGGTGGTGGGTATGCATATACAAGAAGGGAGACTTGATATCTAGGTCGTGGATATGGATAGGGTGTCAAATATCCTAAAAAATATAAAATAACACATGCTAAATAAAATGGTAATACATACCAGCTAATCAACATATAACCAACTATAGTATTAAAAAAATCAATATTTTAATATTAAATTTAGTAACAAAATAAGAAAACATAATATGCATACACCCATTTGGAATAAAAGGATGTAATCAATAATCAGGTTAAATTTTTTTGAAGTCTAATTGGGGAACAAAAATAAATAATTATGTACTAGATTTTATAACAAACCTTCAATTTCCACTAGATTATACAATCATACACTCATCCCCAAATTTGTACTAAACATAATAAATAATTACATGATACTAACAAGAAAAATACCTGGTGGGGGTAATCATTTGTTGTTCCTTTATTGTTTCAATAGCTCATGGATTGGTGATTGGTTCAACTATCATTAATCAATGCATCAACCAAAATCCTTACATGAAAAAATAAACCTAGAGGGTTAACTTTCTGTCCTTTAGTTTCAAATTGAAATAAATTTTTAAGAAGAGCAAATAAATAGCTGAATGGATTGCAAATGAAAATTTGGTATGAAAGAGAGGGCCCACAATGAAAGAAACATTTTAGGTGATAGGATATTAATTATTTTAGATGATAGTCATTAGAAATTACTTTACATAAAACCTCGCTTACAAACCAAAAAAGGATTATGGATGTGCATGTTGGGTGTAGTAGTTAATTTTTTTTACCATAGTGGAGGCAAGAGTACCCAAATTTACAAGAGAATGTAAGAGCGCTACATGGATAATTCATTAACTACACAATTTTTTTAAGAAAGAGCATAAGTCATAGTAATGGAGTTGATATAAGTGCCTAGAATCAATAGGGCCCACTAGTAATGAAAACCTTTTCTTTAATTAAATGGATACTGGGAAAAATTAAACATACATTTAAATTTTAAAATAAAAATTTAGTACATGAAAATTTTCAATGTAACAAGTTTATACATACATGAAATGACTTGAAATATTATGGCAAGACACTTAAATATAGCTTGAATAATTAATTTTAAATCTAGACATTCATATAAATAATTCGTGCATACCAGTAATGTGTATTCCAAAAAAGCTTTATAAAGCCAATTTAATACTACAAATTTGTAAAATAATAGAAAGATTGAAATTGTATGAAACATGAATTTTTATAGTAGATTGACTACATAAAATCAGAAAAAAAAAAGTTTAGATTTACACAAAAAAGGGACAAACCATGCAAAAACTTTGGGATACAATTATGACAACAAAAATACTTGAATCAATGTGTTTTGAACATTTCCTAGGCCAAATGTGCTAAAAATACTTTCTAAATATGCAGGAAATTTTACAAATTTAAAGTTGTCATAACTTCTTTGATGAACTTTTACATGTAGATATCTGGTAATGTTTAACTTTTGTTTTCTTATATTTATATCATCTATAGTGAATAACCATATTCATAAAGTACACTACAACAACACTTTTTAACTGCATACTTATTTAGCATGTTATGTAGTAAGTTCTTCATACATTTTCCGTTTCCTAGATAATTAATTATTCAAATGCATGTTAAGAGGCAGGACATGTTTTGTAAACATTGGTTTAGCATAAATAAGTTTGTCATGTTTGTAGATAAGTGTGATAGAATTGAAATTAACTCACATTATCTTTTTATTTCTAGAAATATTTTTTGCATTTACTAGTGCTCAAAACCTTATAGAGTCACACATATCAACACTGCTTACTCTCCTAGCAGTTTATGTTACATTGCATGGGGAGATCAATGCCAATAGAATCAAAGGAATTTCATTTTACTTTTATCTTTAGTTTCTAGAGAAACACAAGAATACATACAATAACTATAATGGCACATTAAAGAAAAGCTATGCTAACTATCTTCATGCCAAATAACATTGAAGGTTGTTTAAATTTTAAATGCAATGATCAAGCAGTGAGTTGAGGCTAAACCCTGAAAACTACGTGCATGATAAATGAGACTAGGAAGTGGTTGTTTTTAAATATATACAAGGTATAAAACATATTTCTAATTAAGATGCTAAAGATGGCCCATATTACAAATACAATTTATAGAAAAAAGTATGCAGCAATTAAACACACATTTTTGAAAAAAAAAGTATATACATAGTAATAAGTTGAATATTAACAAACTTGTTGGCAAGAATATTTGTGTGCAAAAAATCTTAAATTAAGATAGGGTAGCAAATGCAAATGTATGTTTTCCATGTTATAATGCCATATGAAATCAACTAGACACTATTTGGTAGCTTATTTGTGAATAAAAACAAACAACGACAAATCCTAACAAATGGTAAACACTGTTAAATCATATGAGGCATTTAGAATCACCCAAAAAATGAAATAAATTCTAAGTACTAGTGTGGTGCAGATATACAAATATACATACATATACATATGTAAGTATGTATAATTTGGAATATTAAATAAATAAAATAGTGAATTTGAGGTGATTAAGTGATGTTTTAAGATACCTTTAATATTTTTTTATGTCAACATCTATAATGTCTTTATGTTGGTTGAGTATAAGTTTGGCTTGAATAGAGAATTATCGAAGGATGAAGATGGTAATAACTTTGTCTTTTATGTAGTCTTCATGTAAAATCTATGTTAACCGATGTAGTAATATTTTTAGTAGCATCCATAAAAGGAAGCATTGTATATTTATTTTTAGTAGTTTTTAAATTGAAAATTAGACGATGGGTATAGGCATATGAATTTTATTCTTGACAAGACTCACAATGTAGAGTTGCATAGTGTGGTAGTTGAAGGGTTTCAATTGGGATGTTATATTTATCACAAAGGAGTTTAAAAGACATGGAATAGACATTTGCAATTGATAGTGTCCCTTCTACCTATGAAAATATAGATCCAATTTGGAAATAGAGATTACTGTGTAATAATCACAATAGGTATTGTGTTTCAATGATAGGGAAATCACATTTTTTCAATTGTATTATAAATTAGCAAGAGTCCACTAACATTAGGTTTTTATTTTAGTTTTAAAAAAGTGCTTTCTTGGAAAGTAAATAAAATAATCAATATTTTTTTGTGAATAATAGTGTTAAAAAACAAATAAAGCATGGGTAATAACATACCTTGATTTTTGCATTTAACAATGAATTTAAGTCTTCTAATGATTTATTTTTATGTAATGGATTGATAAAGTTACTTGACTGGTCTTGAATGCTCTTTCAAGGCCATTTCATTTCACTAAACTATTGAAGAGATGGATTGGGAATTGTTGGTTCTATAATTTTTGCTGAAAGGTGGAAAACAAAGGCTTGGATGTTCCAAATAGATAGAGCTATGTAATTCAAAATGAAGTAATTATTTTTTGGGTGTATAAAAACATGATTGAAATTGTAGAGTTTATGAGAGGATGGTAAATTTCCTATGATGAATCATCTTCAAAATTTCAATCCTTAATTTATAATATGAGTTGGAGGCCAAATTTTTTATAAAGGTTATAATTACAACAATTATACTAGTTGCATATGCATCATTAGTGCTTAAAACATGTTTGATTGTAGAGTGTAGTATGAAATTTTAATTTGTGCAAAAATGAGGTATAGTTTAAATTATGCTTGATTCACTAAGCAATAATATGAAGTCTCAATATCCATGATCATAGATAGTTTTGGGTGCAATTTGAAAGTTTGTTATTTATATTGTTTTACTTGCAAAAATTTTGTGTTCATGTATTTGAATCAGGGTACTAGCTACATTGAGAGTAACTATCATTTTCCTTTTACATTTGTCAATTTAGCACGTAATAATTGTTTGTTTTGATCTTTTTATAACATTGCTTTGTAAACAACAAGGACTTATGTTTCAAATATATGGCCAACTTTGTGAATTCAAAGGTCATCAATTATTGTGAGGCCAGAGTAGGGTGTTCTTTTACTGCACAAAAGTAAAATCAAAATGTTAATAGGTATGAATTAATGTCAAGTATAATAAACTATGAGATTTTTTTGCATATCATTTTGATTCACTCTCCAATGGTTTGTCATCTTGTACACTTTGTAGTGACCTTTTCATGTTGCATGTAATGATGTAATAAATTTAAGGGTCAAATGAATATAATAAAATGTGTATCTACATGTAATAATATTTTAATTTAAAAAAATAAGTAGATAAGTTTTAGAAGATAAATTTGTCATATTTATACATAGATACCTTATAGTTGGAATTTGTATTGGGAAATGTTTTGATATTGTATTGTTTTAGAGATTGATTTTGAGATGTAATTATGTTAAAAGTTGATATTGTTTTATTGTTCATGTGTATATTTATTGTATATAGCCAAGCAAATAGTGACTTGATCACTCTAATAACAATCACTCTATTAAACATAATATTATTCACCTTGTATGTTTGACCATACATGGTCAATAATAGCTGTTGGGATTATGTTTTGGTTTTCTACTAAGTGATGCATATTATGGGTTTCCATATAGAGTTTTAGTATTTGTAAATTTTTGTCTTGTTTCTTTATGTTGATGTTGAAGTCTCCTAGTATATATGTGTTTGAATTTTTATTTATATCAGCCAATGCATCATTAATTATGGATATGATGTCTAAAATATTAGCAATTGGTGTTGCATATAAATTGACATTCGACATATCTTGGTTATTTTTGGTTATGATTACCAATATGGCCTCCACATTGTTTGTGTTGTATTTCATTATTTTGCAAACAATAATATGTTTTTAAATGTAAATCAATATTCTATAAACATGAGTCATTGTTAAGCAGTTGAAATTTTGCAATATATTGTTTGTTTTAGTAGGTGATATATGCATCTCTTGGAAACACAATACATCATAATGCATTAGATCATAATCATTGATTATGTCTCAATGTGTGATTTTAAGATTCTTGTATTCACTGATGAAATGAGAATATAATATTTTTTTCTATATATTGGTGCGTGTTCTATTTTCCATTTGGCATTTATTTGTAAGTGCAACATTTCTGTTGATATCTTATTTTTCACATTGAAATTCTTCATTGTTAACGGAGTGAGTAATTAAAGTGACTCAATATGTCATACACATGAAAGTGTTGTATATACTAAGTCCTAAAATCTCACACCAGATGGGTCAAATGTGACACTGTCCATCGTGAGGCCTTGGGTTCTATGTATTGTTCATGCATATGTGAGTTGTATTGGAAATTATTTTTGAATTGTTTGGGACCATTTTTAAGATTTATAATTTAGATGCTTGTCAACATGAAAGATAGGTGTCCAATAATTTTCAATTGAGTTATTGTATAAATGAGATAGTTATTTTGATTGGTTGTGTCTAATACATGGGTCATTGAATTTGATCCAGACTATGTCTATATCATTTGCAATTATTTGTGTTTTGAATGTTCCATTTGAACCATTAACTAATCCATATTAAATGTTAAAATTTATAGCATAGATTTATACTATCATTCTAGGATTTTACTCAATTATTGGAGGTAGGGGTGATGAATGATGACCAGCTTGTGTTGCACCCTATAGATCTTGTTGTTTATCAATTGCATGTATGATAATTTTATTTCCAAGAACCAATAAAAATATTTTAGCATATTATTTGTCAACTTCATCATTTTTGTAAAATATATATGGGAATTTTAGATCATTAGGTGCAGGTCTTAAATAATTTTCATTGATATAACCTATATCATCATCTATTTGAGATCCTATACCGAAGTGGTTAAGAACTACTACAAATTTTTCATTTTTGATGCATTGTTGTTTGAAATTCATAAATTTTGGCATTGCTTTTACAAAAGTCATATGGAATCAATTCATCACTTATTATTGGATGTTTAAAAATTAGAAAATAATTCATAAGTTGGGCTTGGTAAAAGTCTCCATAGAGGATTATGTCTACATTGCCAAAGTATTTTGTAGGAAAATGCATTATATCTTATAGTCTATTATTTATCCAATACAAGAAGTGATCACCCATTAGTGATATTTCATATATGATAAGTACTCATAGTTTTTAATAGTGCTATGTCTTTGCATCAAGATTTTCAAAATTAAGTGGAATAAGTTTGGACTTGTTAAAATATAAGAGGAATGCAGAGTGTAATGTCACTCTGCCAACATTGTATGTTGTTTTTTGTGTGTATGCTATCACTATCCCTTTTGGCTTAAGAGGATCAATATCAATAAATTTATCATACAAATGAACAAGTGTCTTATATATGAATTTATTATTAAATGTTTTGCCTATGCTAGCACCTCTTGTTAAGAATATGTGTAGTGGTTTGGATGGGTTAACTCAATTTTTCACTGATGTATATTCAATAATTACATGTTGTTCCTTATTTAATTCTCTTATCACTTTGTAGTAGTCTAAATAGTCAAATATAAATGGGTGTTTTCCTATTTTGAAGTGTTTTACATAATTTTTGTTTCTTTTAAATTATTATAAGAAGTGTAAATCAGATTTGAGATCATAATGTTTATCTCCAATGCCATTATTTTTTATGTTTTAGTTCACTGTGTCAATTGTGTCATTGTCCAATGCATCTTTATCAACAAGTTCATGTATTTCACCCCAAGTATAATGTCATATTTGAATTTAACCTAATTTTGTTGTATTATTTTTTCATGGAGAGTACATGCATGAGTCAAATTTGGGAAACCATATTTTAGGGTATTTTCATCTTCCATAAAAGGAATGTATAACTATAACATTTAAATATAATAGTTTTCAATGTCAATGTGTTTATTGTATTTGATAATAAATCAAATAACATGGGGATATGTTTTATTTGTGATTTTCTTTCCATTTTTTTGGTATTTTGAAATATATGTTGCAAGGAAAATGTCTATTATTTGTTAAGGGCAATGTATATAATAGTCTATTATAGATTTGCACATGAAATATTATGACTCATCAGGTTCATGGATCAATAGTGATTGAAGTTTTAAGATAAATGTGAATCCTTTTTATGGGCTTGTGTTTAAGAATATGTATTTCCTTGAGCAACTATTCAATGTTAATGAAAGGACTATGTGGACAGCTTGTTTAGAAGACATTTGTTATCTATTGAGCAATGTGTTTTCCAGGCTATATATCATTTGATTAACATCTATGTTTGTTGATTGATGTTATTTACATATTATTTTTAAATATCATTATTATCCTATCAAATTTTGTAATATACAAAGTGCAATAAGAAGTTACAACATAAAAATTTAATATGAATTAGGAATCTATATTTGCTTGCCATAATTGGAGCATTTTATTTGAAAAGCTATGTGTCCATGCTTGTGATGGATTATGTTTAAAAAAAAATTTGGTTGTCTAAGTGTGCATGTAGTTATTTATATGTATTCACTTTCAATGGTCTTATAAACACCTTAATTTGGTAAAGCAACCACAAGTATTATGTCTTTTGTTGCTCTTTCACACAAAGGATATTAGTGATGGTTATAATCCTTGTTCACATGGTGATCTTGAGTCTTATGGTATTTCTTATGTCTTATTTTCCCTATTTTTGACACCTCTATTAGTCACAGGGCACCTTTTCCCAGTCCTAAGGGCCCTTAGCTTGTCATCCCTAATTTTTGCTCTATTTTGAGCCTTCAAACATTATCACTATTTTCATGATAGTAGTGCCATGTGGCACTACTATCCAATTTTTCCTTCAGTGTTCGTTGGGCCCTTTCACCCGTGTTTGAGTCTTAACCCCTCCATGACCCTTCTCTTATGTTTTTTATATCTTTTTCATGACTTTTCAGTCAACAAACAAGGTATTATATTCCAAATAAATATCCTTCTATATAAAGATCCTCACAAGCATTTTACATCTAGAACTTACTATTTTGGCACTTATTTACATAAAATAAATCAATAGTACATCTCAAATATTATGTATACTACTCAACATTTAGACCTAGACATTTACATGCTTAATCAAATAAGGCCTAGGTGAAATTCATCCTAGTATATCATGAAAGTTATTGGTGCATATTTCCTAAGGAAGATCTACATGTGATTTGAGACCCCTAACATTAGGGTTAATGTAGGAAACAATCATGAAAATAGGGGTTATGCTCTATGCAATTGTAACATCCCACAAACTAGCTTTTCCTTTCCTTTTAAATTTGATTAGTTCATTGTTTCATGTGTACAAGTATTCATTAAGGTTATGGAAAAGACTCAGCCAAAATAGTGACATAGATGAGCCCCTACGAGACAATAAATCACCTATGGGACCCTAAGAAACTCCTAAAACTTCTTTAAAATTTAGAGACAATCACTATAGGAAGGACACTAATCCCAGGTTTGGACACTAGTACCACATGGTGTTATTATCCTAAGGGAGTGCTACTGTTTGTATCTAGATCTTGAAAAATAGTCAATAGATAAAATGTTCCTCTATGTTTGCTTAGTCATCTCCAATATTCAAATCCATGATAAATTTTGTGTATATCTAGATAATTTCACTTTCTCCTTGTATTTACTATTTTTGTAAAGTTACATAGAATCAATAAATTCCATTCTTATTCCAGATTAACAAAAGACATGTCCCTTTAATCTAGCTTAAGATTTACATTGTAAAATCCAAAAAGGCTAAAACATTTGGTGAACCCATCTTACTTTGAACATAGCTTCAAAACCCTAATTTTCCTTGGGGTTTACCTCTAAATTTTACACATTAAATTAGGGTTACAAATATCTAATTTTTATGATTTTTTGAATTAACTTAGCTGATTTAATTATTCCTATACTAGGGTTTTATTTATTTAATTCAATTTAAACATTTGCAACACAACCATAAATTAAAAACCCTATATCCACATACTAGGTCCCTATACACACAAGCATTATCGATTAGGATTTCAATAATAACCCTATTTTCTATTACAATCTTTTTTTAAAAAATTCACACATACTTATGTTAGATTATATTCTACTTCTTGTGTGGTTATTATTCATTCTTTACACTATCTTTTTTGACAAGTTTAAAATGGCATCTAAAAAATCTTCTATCTCTCATCTATTTGATGCAATTTTGAATTTTTCTCATGATTATAATAATGAATGGATAAATTTTCAAGATTATACATTAGAGCATGATAATGATTTCATTTATAATGATGATGATGACTATTGTTACAATGATGGATATGAGGATTATTATGAACATGATAATACAAATGAACATGAGGATACATTAGATACATCATCTTATCTTTCATCTTCCTCTTCTCTTACTCCTTAAAAAAAAATTAACAATATAATGCCCAAGGAACTTATTGTTGGTAGTGTTGTATTCCAATGTGATCATAGCTTTTCAACTACTTTTGCTACTTCATTGATCAAAATAAGTCAATATAAGTGCACTACACACAACTCACTTTTACATGCTTTAAGGAAAGTATATCATAACAATACATCTTATTTACCCTTCTCAATTACATTTCAAAAAGAAAATACAATGGATGTTACACCTTTTAGAAATCCACAAACTAAGGTAGATGAAATGCTTTTATCACCTTAATTCACATTTCAAGCTTAATGTAATGATTCTTTGCCATAAATACATAATGCCTATGTATCTAACTCGTCTCCTATATGCCATAATGTGAAAAAAGAAAACGTGGTTGTTACTCACTCTTCCCTTGATTATCAAATAGAAATTGATAATCATACTTGCATTTCAAAAATGACTAGTGAATAAATTCCTTGCATTACACTTACACATGATGATACATTGCATAATAGTAAAAAGTTAAAATCTTCTCCTTCTCCTTATCTTAATGAGCATGTGAATGATACTTATTCTACTCTTACCTCTTCAAAAAATTTAAATTCTAGTTTTGATGAACCATGGGATAATGATGATTATTGTGATTATGATGAAGATGACATAGAATCTAAAACTTCTACTTCTTCTCTTACCTCACATATCTCTCTTATTCAACCAAACATTAGATCACATGTTAAAAGACACACACACTCTTATTATTATGTGCATAATTTCCATTCACTAGAGAATAAAACACTTTCTATTCAACCTAAAAATATAAAATAAATTAATGAATCCCCCTTAAATCCCTTACTATAGTAGAACCCATTTTTTAAACAAATGCAAATGAGGGTGATAACTCATTTCCATTTAACCAGGTGTAAGTTATCACACCTATAAAGGTTATTGAGAGTAAACCAACCTTTCATAAACAATATTTCCAATCTAATATACTAATGGCTAAAATAAATAATATTAATTAAGCATTAAAAAAACCCCTTGATAATGATGATATAACTTCACAAGTATTGATTTATTTAATGTATGCCATGGGTACTTTGAAAAAACAAGTACATCGTCTCACCTTGGATAATGAAGCATACAAATCTTAGGTTGATGCCAATGTTATCCACAATAATCCTATTCCACACAAAAACTCAACTATGAGGTTATCACATGATTTTTAGATACCGGTGTTACCTATGTTTGATGGATAAGGAGATCCATATTTACATCTTTAGGCTTATGAAAAATCCATGGCTCATGTTATAAAGAAGTTAATTCTACTACAAGTGTTTCCAAAGTCACTAAAGGACAAAACACTAGATTAGTTCCACCATACACTACCTAGTGGATATTTACATACATATGAGGAGCTATATATAGTCTTCTTTAAGCATTATATATAGAATAAGGGACCTCTAGTCACACATGAGAGGTTAATTTCACTACACCAAGGCGAGATAGAGCCTACAATAGAATACATTCTATGGTTCAAAGCTTGTTTGCATTCGTTAATTTATCAACCAATGGATTTATAAGTATAATACATCTTTGCCATAGATTCAATCTCTCCTCTCAAGGATAGATTACTACATCAGACATCTATGAAATGTAGATATATAATTAAAGGCATAGTTAGGATTAGAATTACATAGTTAGGGGTATTTATGGTTATATAACCCTCAGAGCCACATACATCAAACTTGGTGTAAGATCCTACTACACATACAATTTAGAAACTAATGAAATATAAATAACCAATAAAAATACATAGTAAAGGAAAAGAGCTAATTTATAAAGCATAATCTATAGTGAGTAACACAAAGGATATACATAGATGGCTTATACAGTTTTCAAATAAGAATGGGCCTCATGACATCTTGATTACACTATTAGATAAGGGGATGATCACACTTAAACTATTCATCATCCACCACATTGTTTGCACAAGGTACCACATAAGTATTATTGTCCTTTTCACTAGATTAATGGACATTCAGATGATCATTGTTATGCACTTAGAGCTTACACTGACCAATATGTTAGCAGAGGCATCATAGAGTTCACATAACGAGCATCAAGCCTTAATTCACCATACTTTTCTAGATCACACTCCTTTATGACAAAATTATACTAGGACATTACTTTTAAGGAAACATTAATTACTCATCATATGAGCCCTATGACTTCTAGTACAACCATTTATCAACATTCCTATACATCATAGCCTCAATAGTGATGGCATCCAATTTGCAGAGTTCAAAACACACCTCCAATGCATGTATTAATTAATATATTTACTAATAACTCTAGAACCAAAGGTAGAGTTTTGGTACAAACACCAATAAATATCTTTGGAAATAAATATCAACCCAAGGCCATAGTTTAAGTTCAAAAATTGATAAAAATATATGGTAATCATTATAGAGATCAAAAACTAGATTTAGTTCGAATATTGATGAAAATATTTACAAGAAATCAGACAACTCAAAGTGCAATTTTAGAGCATCAATCAATCAAGATTTTTTCATCAAATTCTACATAGTTATCCACTAGTAGTGTATCATAAGAGCCTCTAGTTTCATAATCTATGTATACAAAAACACAACATGAGCAATATGGTCATTAGTTCTCCATGACCTCCAAGTTCATATAGGGTATATCACCATCACATGCTATACACATAGACATCTTATGAAATATAACCAAAAAACCATATACCAATACAAAATACAAAACTTAATCTAATGCACATATGCCTAAAACATTTATAACACATATAAAAATCAATTAAATTTACCTAAGCTAAAAAAAATTACAAAACATCAAACATTTCAAAACAATTAACCAAATTTAAACACATAATAAATTATATAATAGAAGTAGATCCAGATGCTAATACACAATGTCAAATTAAATAACAACCATATATATATATATATATATATATATATATATATAACTCAACACTATTTCAATATAAATGTCATGCATCACTCAATGATGCAGACAAAACCGTTGGGACTAGCTCCCTCATTCTCACTCTCAAACACATCACACTAGAACTAGAGGCCCTACTATATCCACAAGACCTCAATTTATGACTATGCCTACTCTCTCTCTCTCCTGGTACATAACTAGCTCAATCCTACACTCAACATACTCATGTTGAACTCATATGTAATCATCTACTATATGGCTACTCATCCCACCTAGAGCATCAAGAGAGGGAAAATTCTACCTCTGCAACTCTGCATGTAACTCATCTCTATCTACTAATACTCACCTATATGATATAATTTCTATTATTTCATGATCAAACAAAAAATCATGCACTCCATCTATATTAGTTTCCTATTCCATAAATCCATCATCCACGACATCATCTAGAATATGCCATGTCAAATCATGTAATGCCAACTCAATGGTGACCTCCCAATACTCTTCATATCCTTCATCTACAAGTATCCATATAATTAATAATAATCCTATTATATCAAAACACATTATCAACATTACATAGAACATACAAACTAACCAACTTACTATCAACATCCCTTATGAGCTCTACATGTAGTACCTCCTTTGTGATCATCCCATCTCTTGAGAATAGAGGTACCCACCTATGATTACTCCACCAAGATGAGTAGGCCTTGATCACTCTATCATTATATAGATTTGGTACTTTAATCTCTAGACCCCACTCTATCACTATCATAGGAGCTAGTTTAGTAATTGATGGCCTTGGCCTACTTCCTAGCCTTGAAGGAGCCTGATAATTCCTCAACAACCCTATAGGTGCTAGGGGCACATTTTTTATGACACCAAACTATCAGGGAACCCTCTCATACTAGAACCACTCATATACATTATCCTATTGATCATTTATCTAATAACTAACTTGAATCTACCTCAATTATGTGTTACCCTTAGGCCATCCCTAATATCCCCTATAAGGTCCCCAAATAATGTCCTTTTCTCTCAAGCTATCTAATAATTGTTGATAATAGGTAGTACCCCTCCTTGATTCATGCCTTATCTTAGTCCATATTATGAAAATATATATGGGTGATCCCATCCATCACGTGGATGTTCCACCGGCCTGCTCATAACTATGTGTTCATATGCCCAATAATGAAATAATTTTGACACACTGATACCCCCACCACTCATCTCCTATGTAAATTATTACAAGTCCTTATATAAATGATCCATCATGGTCTGACCCCAAGAATATATGGTGCTATCTCAATGGTATACACTATATCATGTATCTTGTATGACATAGATACACCACTCCCATCCATGGCAATAAATGATGATAACAACATAACTAAAATTTTCTATAATTATGGAACATCAGCTATCAAAATCATGGTCAGTAATATGTTACTCTAACTCCCTAACTGATGAGTACCTGCATCAATGGTAGATAAGTAACTAGTACTCATTATATAGCTCACACACTAGTAACCTCATGTAATACACTTGTTGCCTAGAAATCAACAACTATAGGATCTGATATACATCCTTCAATGTCACAGTCATCTCACCTTTCGGTAACCAAAATATACACATGTTTGCATTCCACCTCTTACATAGTTTAGTGATCATATGCTTATCCTAGGGCATAGGCTCCAAGAAAGAAACATAGCACAACATTGATCTATTGACAACCTCTATCTCTAACTCAAACAAGGGCAAACCCCATATAGTCTCCATCATTTGATCTATGTCTAACTCCCTCATATGGGCATTAAACTATAAAATTACAACCAAATCCTACATCAATAAAATAATAATACAACTATAAAATAATAACAACAATAAAAAACTAGTCAACAATGTTGAGCACCATATCTAGGGCATACTAGACACTAACATTACCTAGAGGATAGTGGCACTAGATAGTAGTGCCACACTATGGATAGTAGTGCTAGAATCTAGACACTAGCACCACCTTTTCTAAAATAAGCCAAAAAAAACCTTTCTCCAACAAAATAAGTAAAGTAGATAATAAAAATGATAAAACATATAAAAATTTAGGGTTCCTTACTAGGTGAACCTCCTTCCTAGCTTGAATACATGCCTTGACCTCCTCATAGCATAAGAACCTAGCAACTCATCTCCTCAGCATGTTTCTCTCTCTCAGACTCAAACTTATTTCCACTAAAATGATGCAAATGAATTGACAATGATTCAAAATGGCCCATTAAAGTCATAACGTACCCAATGCCACCCTATTAAGGTTACCCCTGCATGCAAATTTTGCTAATTAATACAATTATCTTGTTAATGGCATATCTCAAGAACTGTAGCTCTGATTCATGAACCATTTCTTTCACATGGAACTTAATACCAATACACTCTATCCCATATTGGTAAAACCAATCCTCTCATCATTTTCAAACCCAAAAAATGAAAAAAGCAATTACATTATATTAACCATACAATGGACTAATTACCTATCCAAATACACACTAAATTATCAAACTCCAACACAATCAATATATTATTCAAACCTAATACAACATCACATTTTACAAATAAACACCAGCACAATCTATCCTTACCACTTTTGGTTACATATCCTCATCACAGTCTTGGCTCTCTCACCAAAAGGGGGGGAATATGTATAGATTATTTCAAACTTCCAAAGTCACATATCTTTAGATTATACAAACATACAGGTCTACACAAGTTTACATAAGCATTTAGTTGGAAAACTCATTCAAATTTTTAGACACATAGGCATCTAGAGTCATATATTTTTAGGGATATATACATACATGTTTATAGAGTTTTATGTAGGCATTCAATTGCATAACTTATTTAGATTATAAAGATGTACCAGTCTTTAGAGGTTTACATAGGAATCTAAAGTTATAGATTTTTTAGATATATAGACACATTTATTTACACAAGTTTACATAGGCATCCAAATTTACAAATTTTTAGATATATCAACACACAGGTCTACATAAGTTTTACATAGGTTTACACATGTATCTAGAGTTACATATTTTCAGATATATAGACACAAAGGTATACACTAGTTTTACATAGGTTTACATAGGCATTCAAATTCATAGATTTTTAAATATATAAACACATAGGTCTACATGTGTCTACACAAGTTTACATAGGTATCCAGAGTTACAAATTTTTAGAATACATATGCACAAGTCTACAAAAGTTTTACACAAGGTTACATACGCATTTAAATATACACTCTACTTAGATATATAACTTTGACATAGGTATAATAGTTTATTTAGATATGCAAATACATAACTGCATCACTCAGATATCAGGATTAGGGAGCACAATGTAAAGCACATGTTATTGATCCTCATTTTAAGATTTATCATATTACACTAGTATCATCACCAAAATCATCACCAAGTTTTCACTAGTTTGGGTCACAAGGTCATTTACAATGGTTGATCCATATCATTATACTAGACCTAGTTTACATACTCAGATTCAGAGTGGGAGAAAGCATGCCTTATTTTTCCACACATTTAGTTTACTTTAGTTAGATTCAAAGTGGGGTCAAGTGACCCTTGTTTCTCCATGTATTCAAGTTACATTACTTAGATTTAGAGTGAGGGAAATAGAGCCTTATTTCTCCATGCATTCAAATTTTAGTACTGAGATTCAGAGTGGGGGAAAGTACGTCTTATTTTTCCACATATTCAATTTACACACTTAGTTTTAGTATAAGGGGCATTTACATCATATGTTTGCTTTCACATATTACACTCCAATTCTCATCCACTTCTCAAGCCAATAAGTGGGCCAAATCTAGATTACAGTCACATAGGTAAGTATAGGTATGCATTTCTATTCTCTTTTATTCGATTACTTCCATTTCATTGCATTACTAGAATAAAATGGGGCCAAATGTAAACACACTAATTTGGTCAAGCAACCACAAGTATTATGTCTTTTTTTACTCTTTTACACAAAAGGTCTTAGTGATGGTTATAGTCCTTATTTACATGGTCATCTTGAGTCTTTTGGTCTTTCTTATGTCTTATTTTCCCTATTTTTGACACCTTTAATAGTCATAGGTCACCTTTTCCTAGTCCCAGGGGCCCCTAGCACCATTAGCAACATATATTTTGAGCCTTTATACATTAACATCATTTTTAAGATAGTAGTGCCACACAATACTACTATTCACTTTTGCCTTCAATGTTCGATGGGCCTTTTCACCTATGTTTAGTCCAAACCACTCCATGACCCATCTCTTATGTTTTCTATATATATTTTTCATGACTTGTCGGCCAACGACTAAGGTATTATAGTCCAAACAAATAACCTCATATATAAATAGATTCACAAGCCATTTTACATCTAGAACTTACTATTTTGACACTTATTTACATAAAATTAATCATTAGTATAACTCAAATACTCTCCATACTACTCAACATTCACACCTAGACATTTACATGCTTGATCAAATAAGGGCCTAGGAAAAATTCATCCTATCATATCATGTAATTTGATGGTGCACATTCTCTAAAGGAAAACTACATGCGATATGAGACCCTTAACATTTGGATTAATGTAGGTAATGGTTAGGACAATAGGGGTTCTACTCCATACAATTGTAACATCCCACAACCTAGTTTTTCCTTTCTTTTTAAATTTGATTAGTTCATTTTTTCATGTGTATAGGTATTCATTAGGGTTTTGGAGAATAATTAGCCAAAATAGTGACACAAACAAGCCCCACATGATAAGAAATCAACTACAAGACCCTTAGGAACTCTCATAGCTTCTTTTAAAGTTATAGACAATCACTACAAGGACATTGTAGACACCGAAATCGTGTCTACTCCCTAGGTCGACTCCCCCCTTGGTCCCCTTTGGTCCACCTAACCAATCCTAACCCATGTCTTGTTAATTTGAAATAATTAGCTATTTTAAATTAACAAAACTCCTTTTCCTTCTTCCCATGCCACCTCACCACCCTTGGATACCCTTCTTTGGATTCCCTTCATTCCCCACATGGCCAATATTAATGCTTAGACCCCCATTCCAACTTCTCCCCTTTAACCTCTCGCGTCCATTTAGTCACCTTCGACCATTTCTTCCTCGGACTCGCTGACTCGGCAGTTGGGAAAATGGATGAAAGGCTATTTTTAGCCTTTTTCCTGCCTTCCAGCCACCGACGTCAGTCAACTGTCGATCGATGTCAGCGATATTGCCAACATCGACAGCCTTCATAACGGTTTTCTACATCCGTTATCCCTCCTTCACTTTTCTCTTGCATCCAGACTCTTGAATCTTGCAATCTAATCAATCAATCAGCCAATCTTTCCGCCAGACCTCTCACTCTCTCCCTCAGGGACACACAGCAGGCTTCTGCAATAGCAAGCACAACAAGGACTCTGCCTCAGCCACTCCAACAGCAACAGGGCCTTCACACCAGCAGCACCAACAACATCTCACCAGTCTGCAACACTCCTTCAGCCAGCCATAGGTAAGTATTTTGTTTATACTTTCATTGTGTTTTCTAGTTATTTGCTTCTAAGTATTATGAACTAGATTCAGCACTCCCTATCACCAGACCAGACCAAACCCGAATCCTTATATCCCTGTCCCCCTGTTGGTCTCCTCTATCCCTCTATCCCTTTTTGACATTTTGTCCATTATCCCAGACCTCTGCACAGACTCTCAGACCATTAACCACAACTAGACTCTCAGACCCAGACCCCCAGACCATTCAACCAAGCCCAAAACTCTGTCTCAGACCCGTCCACAGACCAAAACTTGTCCAAACCTCATCCACAAACTACTGCCCTGACCGACGTCGGTCACTTCCCCCACCAATGTCGATAGAATAACCGACATCGGTAGACCCTAAAAAACTTACGCTGGTAGGACCACCGACGTCAGTGACTGTGACCAGGCTGACAACATCTTTTAGGTAAGAATTTGCTTCCATTTCCTTTTCAGTCTTTAATCATTTCAATTTTTTATCATTCTATTATTTATCAGACTTTACTTTTATCAATCAGTGGGTTGACATCCCTTAAGGAAGTCTTCATACTTCTGGGATCAAGCTTTTGCTTGGCAACCCACCATCTCCTTATCTAACGCCTTCTTTGTTTTAGTCTCTTTCTTTTTCAGGTGTCATCCTCCATAACCAAAGAGGGGTTCTCACTTCGTCTGGATAAACAGTGTGCATGACTTCATCCAGGTACATCAAGTTTTAGACCATTTCTTTTAGTTTCTTATTCTCTCTTTGAATGTGAAAGCGAATAATAGCATAGAAACATTATGGCACGCCCGGTGGGACCTTAGGACCTTCCTTGGGTTCCTTTTCTTTCTGTTCATATAGGTGCATTAGGCTTCTCCCTTTTCACCTCTTTCTTCTCTTCCAAAAGACATCATAAGCAGGATTAAAAAGAACTCTTCTTTCTTCTCTTGCATTTAGACTAGTCAAAAATCATATTCTTCAACCCTTTCTCAACTTGTTTTCATTCCAACTTAACATTTCGACTTGGGGCTTAAAACATGTTGCATTGCATTTCTGCTTGCTTGCATTTCTTAGTCCACACCTAGTAATTAACAAACCGCATATTGAATTAATCGTAGTCCACTTGATGTTACACAACTGAACCACTTTCACTGAATCAAACATCAAACTTACCTGAGACAAGGCCCGACTGGGATTTCATCACCCAGTGGATACCTTACCCCTCCCTAGCAATCTCACTTGGATTTCATCACCAAGGGGAAAGCCCACTCCGTTCTCTAGCGGAGGATAATCTCTAGGCAAGGTATATTTTGGATAAGCGAGACCAGCTTATCACTGGACTCATGAAGTGAGGGGAGCTTGCTCCTTAGCACCAAGCCACGTACCAAACCTAATACAGACTTATTGATCGCCTAAAAAGACCTGAAACCATCCATAGACTACCTCTTCTAGGACCCTTCTACCAGCCAACCTCCCAAACATCACTTTAACGCATAAGCCACAAGATTATAAAAGTTGATTCTTAAGATTTAATGCTTAGTGTCTGCCTGTCTCCATCTCTATTTTTTTGTTCTTATCTGCTTGTTTGAGCTAGTGAGGACATTCTTCTTCCTTTTTTCCAAAAACTCTCAAATCTTTTGGGTTTTTGGAAATCACAGTGACTGGCATTAGTTTTACCATCGACGTCGGCCACCTTTCCTCACCGGCATTGGTTGTATGACCGACGTCGGCCATCTGTTCTCATCGACATCAATTTTTCAACCAACGTCGGTCACTGTCACAATCCTTTTTTTTCAAAATAGCAGCCTAAAACCTGACCCTTTTTCTGCCAAAAACCACATTCTGAGTTTCTGAAACTAAAAAAACACAGTTTTTGAAACTTGACCCCTCTTGCCTTGAATGGTTTTGACACACAGTCAAACCAAGGCTCTTCTTGACCAAGCGAGACATCAATCGCTTCCATCTTCCCCATCCATAACCAGTCCTATAATGGAGTTCCACTCAGAGACTGAAAGAACTCCTACTCGACCGACCCCGACTCAGACCCCCATTGTCCTTGAAGGGGACCAAGCTTTCGAAAGATTCTTGGACCTCAATGTCAAAGCCCTCCAAAACTATCTCGCAAGAAACCAAATGCGGGACCTTTCACTCGCAGCGGCAATGACATCGATGTCATCTGCTACCCAACCCATCATGACTCAGCCTATTGTCTCGACTAGTCACTCGACCATGGCTAATACACAAAGTTTGGCCTCCCCATCTATTTTCAAACCTGCCTCCATCGGGGTATCATTGCCCCCTCAACCACACACAATTCAACCAAGTTCAGCACCATACCAGAGCTTGGTTGTCTCGACCTCGCCCACTCTTGCACCTATACAAGCGGGAGTGACAACCTATCCTTTTACTAGTGCCACTACTCAACCACCTCTGGTAGTATCTAGTCAACTTGTGTCCTCCAGCTTCATGACACAAGCCCCTTTGACCATGACATCTATCACTATGACGCACTACCCATATGTTGTGCCTACACAAGCACAACCAAGTACGTCATACGCCTCTTCGACCACCTTCCAAGTACCCTACAACCTAGGGGGTGCCCCACCTGTCAATTCGTCAGCTGATCTCATCAAAATGCTGATGGATAAGATGTCCAGTCTCGAGACCTCTATCTCTGGTTTAAGTAATGCTCTGTCATATGAGCAAATTTGCAATGAACCCATCCATCCTTTTGTCCCTATCCGACCATACCCCAACCAGTGGGAGCTTCCCAAATTTACTCACTTTTAGAGTAAGGAGGACCCACAACGGCACTTACAGGCATTTAGACATGCCTATTATTTCATAGCCCATGACGATGCATTACTTCTACGAGCGTTTCCCATGTCACTTTCTGGCCCCGCCCTTGACTGGTATAGCTCCCTTGCCAGACATTCTATCTTTTCATTCACCCAACTCACCCAATTATTTCTCAACCATTTCTCTATCAACATCACCAAGCAATTTTCAATCACAGACCTCTATTCCATCAGGCAATTTGATGACGAATCCATAGTCGATTTTGTCACCCATTGGAGAGCCCTGATTAACCAACTCTCCTTCTCCTTGCCTCAACCTGAGCTCATTGAGCTCTTTTCTCGAGCATGTGCTAGCCACATCTCTTCTACCTTGAGGATTCAAACATTTTGCTCTTTCGACGAAGCTTTCACCATGGCAAGAAAGCTTGAACTCTGTGCCATCGATGAAAATAAGGTCAAATTGCGTAATAACAATGCAAAATCTAATGACCCTTCTTCGTCCAAACCTTGTTCTACCCACTCCCAGTCCAAGGGGTCGGCAAACACTGTCATCTTTAGACCATCATCTTCAACCAATCGACTTCAATTTTCAACATCAGACTACATCAATAAACACTTTCAATGTCGATCCATACAACGTCAATACACTCCAATTGGAGAGTCATATGCCTCTGTCTTGGATAAACTCATCAAGCAGGGGGTCCTCAATCTCCCTTCAATCCGACCACTTCAATTCAACCCCTCAACACCTATCCCTACATGGTACAGGGAGAATGACTTTTGCAACTATCACCATGTCAAAGGCCATGACACGGACAATTGTCAAACCTTCAAAAACATCATCCAGGACATGCTAGACAAGGGGGATCTCATCTTGGACAACCCGAATGCCCCACCCAACCAGAACCTTGACATCTTTAAACAACCCTTTCCTAATCACCCACCTACTCAAAACAATATCCAGATCATGACCAATGACCCTCAAAACCATGATATACACACGGTAGACACTGTCTTTTCTCTTGTCCCTGACCAACCTCCTTCACAGGTGGAAGACCCTTCTTCCCCTATTCCTCTTCCACATGGTGAAGAACTTTCTTCTCCTATTAATCCTCCATCGACCTCGCTCATATTGGAGGATGCTTTGATGGCACCCACACCGGCTGCCTCACCCTCATCCTTTTTATCATCAATGGGGGATCATACATTCCCCACGCCTAGACCACACATCGAGACCATGACCATTCCTATGCTCTATCCAACTGCAGAGCCACACTCTCCTATTTCTTCTCCACCAAGAGAAGAACCAGTCTCTTTGCCCATTTTGATCGAGGAAGACCCAGTCATAGTTTCCTCTTGTCTTTTACCTGAGATTGCTACATCTCGCTCACCTCCATCCACATCCAAATCCAAACCCATATCTAACCTCACCTCATATAATAGTGGCCCTCGCCCCAAACCAATGAAGGCCATTAAACCACACCAGAGGAATCCTCCCCTACCTTCATCATTACCTTCAATTTTGGGCCCGCATCTGTCCACTTTAACAGGGGTGCTTCCTACTCCCATACCTCACAGGGGCAAGTCACCTCCATTGTCCCCTCAACCCCTCAGACATATATTTCCTCCAAAACATCCAACACCTATCACCACCAAAGTGCCATCTTCGCGTGTGGTTACACCACCCACGAAAATGATGGTATGACCAACACCTCTTATGCCTCTCAAACCAAAGTCATCAACCCCTCCTGCAACAAGATACTCAGACCCATTAGCAGGTTCTTATGCCCTACTATTACGGCACTTGTTGCAATCTTCTCGCATCAATCTCCCACCTCTTAAACCATATCAATCCCTCAGACCAAAACTGCCTTGGTTCGATGACACTCAGATTTGTGCGTATCATCGCACGCCTGGGCACGACACTGAGCATTGTTGTGCCCTCAAGGTTATCGTTCACCAATGTTTGGAGAAAGACACCATTCTTCTTGATCACATCATCAACAAACCTTCAACACCACCCCACTCATCAACTCTCAAATCAAGACCATCTTGGTTCGACAACTCTAAATTTTGTCATTATCACCACACTCCGTGACATGACACTGAGCGTTGTTACACTCTTAAAGCTATCATTCGTCAACAACGGAGAAAGGATTCCCTTCTCATCAAGGATCCTCTTGACCACCCCTTCGACAAATCATCAACACCGACCCATGCTTCTCAAACCTCATCACTTAAACTGGGATCTCCATGCCAGACTATGGTCCCTTCACCACCTTTAATGCCCTTATTCAACATCAACACAGTCAATCTGGCCACCAAGCCTCAACCGACCTTGACCAATCTATCAAACATTCTCCTTAGCCACTGGGGGAATTCAACTTTCATCCAAACCCCGACCAACCTTTCAACCCAGTCTTGACCAAATATCAATCACTCTTTTAATCCTAAACCATCAACCCGACCTCGACCAAACATTCAACCTAACTTCGACCAAACGTTCAAACCGACCTCAATCAAACCTTAATCAAATATCAACCAATTTCTTCAACATCAGCCCCGAACTTCGACCAAACATCAACCAACTCCTTCAACATCAATCAACATGTGACCAATTTGGAACGAAGCAAATGGGGCAAGTTTGCTCCCAGTTGACCCGGACCTTGCATCATAACACAAGCATGGGTCAGGACTTTGTCAAAACCTGAGCCCCTTTATGTCTTGCATCTTCGACCAGTCCACTGTTAGTCAAGTAATTATTCATTTGACTTTTAACTTGAGCTCGATCCCTTGAGCACTCCCTATCACCATCATTCCTATCTCCTTCAACCCTCAATCCTAACTCTTTTGACAAGCATGAACGCTTCGTCCTAATAAAAGGGAAACCCTCTAAACCTTTATAGTCAAGTCCATGACCAAAAGTCCAGTCAACAAATCAATCAAATAAAAAAAAATCAATCAAAATGGGATGCATATTCCAAGGTCATAAAACTATAAATGTAGATTGCTCCCTCGAAGGACAGATGCATCATCATTGCTGTATTTACTAGACTACTCCCTTGAAGGACAGCTAGGCCAAAGTCATATCAAAAACATATAAAGCAGAATATATACCACTCCCTCAAAGGATGGCTATGCCTAAATTTTGCTACATACACAGCACTATCTCAGAATCTTCCCGCATCGATCAGCTTCACAACATGACCACAAAGCAAGACAACATCCCATCACAGGCTTCCCGCATCGATCAGTCTACCTTCAAAAAAAAAATTGACTGACAAAACCTTAGAGTCATGGACTTGTCTATAGTCATTCTTGGGGTCACCTATAAAAGGGGAAAAGTTGTTCCTACCAAAAAGGGTTCCCCCTTCCATCCATATCATATCAAACCTATCGCCCCTGCATACTCAAGGGATTTCGAGCTCACTTAATGTCAAGTGATTCGATTGCTTCTCTAACACAACCACTGGTCAACGATGCAATGCATGAACGGGTCTTTTGTTTCTAAACAACCCTTAACTATGCCCTCATTCTGGTCCTTGTCAATGAAAGAGCAATTTGCCTTTCACTTTTTAACACATCTTGGTTCGGCATCCAACCAAATCATTATCTATCCAACCAAACCCAAACCAAACCAATCAAACATTTTTAGACCAATGACATGACCTAGTCCATTTCACATAGTTTCTATGGATACCAATACACATGGAAACTATCGACCCGACACAATTTATGTGAAGCATAAACCAATACTTGTTGAAGCATAACTAGACCTCAATTCATTTTTAGCATACATCCATCACGACTGTGGAAAATTGCTAAGGATGAAAGACCCCTCGACCAATGTTGCAGAATACACCATCACACAATATGGAAAAGGCTACAACATCATCTTCTCCTTCATCATTTCATCATGACCAAGACCAATCTATCGACTACTTTGACCACCTGTCTACCACTTGGACCCTTTGTCTAAACTACATTGGTCTGAGGCCCTAAGACTGGGGCTATGTAGGCAGCACTCAGATGACACGATGTCTTCTGAGGTTAGCTCAACCACCCTCGTTTGTTCATCTCCTTAATGGATAAACCGTTCTTTCCTTTACCCAATCCTTTGACCATGACCTTGACCTCGACCAAGACCAATCCATACCTTCGACCCTCTTCCTCCCTTTTAGGGAGAACTACATTGGCCTGAGGCCCTTCCAACAGGGGCTATGTAGGCATCACTCAGTTGACATGGGGTCCTCTGAGGTTAGCTCGGCCATTCCTTCATCCATCCACCTCGACCAAAGACCATGGAGATCATGCCTATCTCCTCCGACCTTGACCACTTCCAAAGTGACTTTGCCTTGGTTGTTTTTGCATGTATGCTACCTCACGAATGGTTAGCAAAATTGTGCACAGACTATTTTTGACCCTCACAAGTATAGGATCACAAACCGGTTGATCCCCACTACTTGTGACTTTTTCGTGTTTCTGGGAGTGCTTTTTGAGCCTGGGATACCTAGAACATGACGACCATTTTGAGCTTCAGCTTAGATTGAATAACCCAATCAGCAGATGACTAAATGCTGGGGCCCAGTTACTTCAATTTTGGCACCCCTCGACCCTCGACCTGTGACAATTTAACTTGACCATCTCGTGAAGTGGTATACATGCAATCATAACTTTTGTAGCATTCACACTCCATCTTCACCATCTTCATCCACTCTCTGTCAAATTAGCACCCAATTTCAGGTTCCTTTCCCTCGACTCCTACTTTGAGGGGGAATACCTCATCCATAATCGGGGCAACCCAACCCTCTTGTTTTTGTCTTGCAGTTCACTTGAACAACCAACAAGACGAAATCAACCTTATCCTACACCTGAGGCAACCAACTCCTATTTTTGTCTTGCAGTTCGCCCAGAACAACCAACAAGACAAAAAGGGGCAAATGTAGACACCGAAATCATGTCTACTCCCTAGGTCGACTCCCCCCTTGGTCCCCTTTGGTCCACCTAACCACTCCTAACCCATGTCTTGTTAATTTGAAATAATTAGCTATTTTAAATTAACAAAACTCCTTTTCCTTCTCCCCATGCCACCTCACCACCCTTGGATACCCTTCTTTGGATTCCCTTCATTCCCCACATGGCCAATATTAATTCTTAGACCCCCATTCCAACTTCTCCCCTTTAACCTCTCGCATCCATTTAGTCACCTTCGACCATTTCTTCCTTGGACTCGCTGACCCGGCAGTTGGGAAAATGGATGAAAGGCTATTTTTAGCCTTTTTCCTGCCTTCCAGCCGCCGACGTCGGTCAACTGTCGATCGACATCGGCGATATTGCCAATGTCGGTAGCCTTCATAATGATTTTTTGCATCTGTTATCCCTCCTTCGCCTCTCTCTCACATCCAGACTCTTGAATCTTGCAATCTGGTCAATCAATCAGCCAATCTTTCTGCCAGACCTCTCACTCTCTCCCTCAAGGACACACAGTAGGCTTGTGCAACAACAAGCACAATAAGGACTCTACCTCAGCCACTCCAACAGCAATAGGGCCTTCACACCAGTAGCACCAATAACATCTCACTAGTCTGCAACACTCCTTTAGCTAGCCATAGGTAAGTATTTTGTTTGTACTTTCATTGTGTTTTCTAGTTATTTTCTTCTAAGTATTATGAACTAGATTCAGCACTCCCTATCACCAGACTAGACCAGACCCGAATCCTTATATCCCTGTCCCCCTGTTGGTCTCCTCTATCCCTCTGTCCCTTTTTGACATTCTGTCCATTGTCCCAGACCTCTGCACAAACTCTCAGACCATTAACCACAACCAGACTCTCAGACCCAGACCCCCAGACCATTCAACCAAGCCCAAAACTCTGTCTCAGACCTGTCCACAGACCAAAACTCATCCAGACCTCATCCACAGACTACTACCCCGACCGATGCCAGTCACTTCCCCCACCGATGTCAGCAGACTAATCGACGTCGGCATACCCTGAAAAATTGATGCCGGTAGGACCACCGATGCCGGCGACTGTGAACAGGCTGACAGCAGCTTTCAGGTAAGCATTTGTTTCCATTTCCTTTTTAGTCTTTAATCATTTTAGTTTTTTATCATTCTGCTATTTATCAGACTTTAATTTTATCAATCAGTGGGTCGACATCCCTTAAGGAAGTCTTCATACTTCTGGGATCAAGCTTTTGCTTGGCAACCCACCATCTCGTTATCTAACGCCTTCTTTGTTTTAGTCTCTTTCTTTTACAGGTGTCATCCTCCACAACCAAAGAGGGGTTCTCACTTTGTCTGGATAAACAGTGTGCACAACTTCATCTAGGTACATCAAGCCTTAGACCATTTCTTTTAGTTTCTTATTCTCTCTTTGAATGTGAAAGCGAATAATAGCGTAGAAACAGACACTAGTGCTAGGTTAGGACACTAGCACCACATGGTGCTATTGTCCTAAAGGTGTGATATTTTTTGGATCTAGATCTTGAAAAATAATCAACATACAAAAGTTTCTTCTCTATCTACTTAGTCATCTCTAGTATTTAGATCCATGAGAAATTTTGTGTATATCCAGATAAGTCCACTTTCTCCTTGTGTTTACTATTTTTTGGAAAGTTACATAGAATCAATAAATTCCAATTTTATTCCATATTAACAATAGACCCAACCCTTTAATTTAGCATATGATTTACATAATAAAACCCAAAAATGTTAAAACAAATCTTTAATTCCTTATACGATTCAAAGCATTTGCATTGTAAAGTATAAAAAATATGTTTTGAATTTGTTATTGCATGTTCATTATTTTTTTAGATGGTTTGAGAATAATTATCCTTTTCATTGGAGGGAAAGGGAAATCTTGCCTACAATGAAATTTTCTCTTTTTATGACAACTCTTTGTAAAGTGATGTTCATGTATTTACCTATATTTGAATTGAGTACAAATCTACATCACAACTTATATATTTATCTATAAAGTTTTCAATGTTAGCATTTGTGTTTCTTCCATATATTGTGTTGATTTTATCCATAACATGAAATGTGTATTTTGGTTTCCTCAACTTTGGAACTTAGTAGTTAAAAATTGATCTTGAATTGGTGCAAAAAAAGATTCATCTTTGTACACCATTTTTAACACTGCATTCACTTTATGTCTATAGTATCATGTATAGGTAATTAGGTCTTTCCTCACCAAGTAACTATTGGTAATTATATGAAAAGAATTAGTTTCCTTTGATTTTTTTTCTTCTTTGGTGCTTATTGTATAATTTGGATAATGTAGTTGTTAGTGCCTCTCAATTATGTTCAACACTTAAGAATGTAACAAAGAATGTTGGTGGCCCCAATTGATGAATCATTTCAAATGTGCTTTTTTAGTTGCAAATAAATTGGGGATATTCATAGCTTGTTGAAATCAACATATCCAATGTCATATTTAAGAAATTTGTTAAATTAAATTTTTATTTCACATCTTTTTCTATTAATTTTATACCTTTTAATTGTCCTTTTCTAATGCATACCTATATTGTTGTAGGTAGTTGTTTTATCATAATTTTCATAGCTTTGAAGAATATATTTGTAATATGATATGTAAATGCATGATTTTTATGTTTTAATTCCCATTGTGCAATTGTCATATATGAAAATAATTTTTCTATGTTGTCATTGCAAGGATCACCATATTTAGTGTTGGTAAATTCATCTCTTTGAAAAACTTGTCTTTAAATATTCCAAGTGGTTGTTGTCCTTTTGCTAGTGTAACTTGGATTATCTTATCTTAAAACTCACAAATACGTGTAGAGATTATGAATCCATGTACCATGGTTTTATTGGGCATTTGTTCTTTATCTTCACTAGTTGATTCACTATTGTTAGACGTTTGAGTATTATGTAGATTTAACTTGTCATTAGCATTAAGGAATTATTTCAAATACTTTGTTATTCTAACATTTTTTTATTGGTATAGTTTCCTCTTACATAATTTATTTTAAAAGCATGCATGATAATGTTTCCATGCACTCTCCCTTCTTGATTTGCATTCTTGTACTCTAATTTTATTTTTAGTTCAATAGTTAATATTGAATTTTCATCTAAAAATTATGGTAGTATGTTTTAAATTATGTCAATGCTGGATGGTATCTTGATAATTATACTAGTTAAGCCAATTTTGGCCTTTTATATCCCAATTATCTAATTTATGTACATGTAATTCATAGTGAGATAAGATGTTCTTATAGGTCTATGAGCATTAGAACATATGTCAAAGGTGTGTTTAGCTTAATGTAATTAGGTGTTACAAATTCTGGAAGCAATCCATTTTACAATGCTTTATTGCATATAATGCATATCTTTTTTCAAAATATTTGATTGTTTATTGTTAACTTTAGATATGTGTCTTTTTCTGATTGCTTTATAGTTGACATGTTATACTTAAAGTGGAATTTCCCACAAACTATGCATGAATGACTTGACATGTCTTTAATATCTTTTAAGTATTTTTTTATTGTTGTAGAATACATGCAGTGATTGTCATTTGTAACATTGTTTGTAGAAGTTCATGAAATATGTTTGTAAGTGTGAAGGGATGTACTTGGTCTACCATTAAATATTAGGTTTTTTTCATCATATGTAATTATAGTACTTTGATGTTAATCTTTAGTTTTCAATGGATCATAGTGTATGTGAAATGTGTTTGTTTCAAGAAATATTATTTTAAAAGTGGTTGTTGGTTGTAAGCAATTGAAATATATCTTTTCTATAGATTTTGTAGTTGCTAACCATAATTATTTTTTTACAATTAGTAATATGGATGCCCATTCCAAGCAAAATTCACCTCCTTCAATTTCACCTTGTTTGAATGGCATGCCCTAGTTGATAATATGTGTTTCCCAATTTATAACTTTACTTGTTTTTTGTATTAAATTGTCTATGATATTTGTTTATACATCACGAAGTGCTTTACTATTTTGACATAGTATTGTATTGTAAAATGCTTGTGCAAGATAAAAATTTATACATTATATGTCAAAATCCAAATTTTTTATTTAAAAAATGGAATTGAATAAGCTTTCACCACATTCATATGTGTTTAGGTTCAGCGTAGACAAACCACACATTTCCATTTCTTGAAAAATGTTTCTCCAATAGGATTAAAGATCCATGCAAGTATTTGATAGTCAAATATGTGTTAGTGGTGTAGTGTACTCATTTTATTTCGAGTATAGTAGTTTATAATGGCCACGGAGAGGATTTGTGTCATAGAACAAGATTGAGTATGGAAGTTTTTAACATTCTTTGTGAAATCAAAAGTAGTTATTTTTGCTTGTGAATGACCAAATGCTTATTTATATATTTAATATCTAGAAAGCCA
The DNA here is from genome assembly GCA_037957365.1 of Torreya grandis. Taxonomy (NCBI): domain Eukaryota; kingdom Viridiplantae; phylum Streptophyta; class Pinopsida; order Cupressales; family Taxaceae; genus Torreya; species Torreya grandis. The sequence goes on from JARHVA010003843.1 coordinate 1,646,823, forward strand.
ATGTATGCAAAATTTATCACCCCATAGTCCAATTTAATTTTTGGGTGAGGTATGAAAGGTAGATAATCTCATTCTACAAAAATATGTTTCAGTGTCATGTATTACATGTAATTTTTGCATCTTGTCAAGGTCTAATTCTAGTTCATATGATTTAAGTGCATAAAACCCCCTGTATGTAAACAATTTAAGAAGTGATCAATAATGTCATTTCTTAGTTTTAAATATGTGTATTTAAAATGTAATAGTATATGAAATGTGTCAAAGAGCCAATCTCTAACATTGTAATTGAATAATTGGCCTCATAATAGATGGTTTTTGTCCAAAACATTGACAAGTTATAATTTGGTTGTGTTGCTTGTTCATATTCCTCTATAGTTATGGGTTCAGTCAATTTTTCATTATTGTTTCTTGTATAATTTTGATATTTGAATACATTTCCATTATTAATGAAAAAACCAAATATTTATATTAATGTAGATACCTATTACATGGAGATGTAGCGATTTGATATCTACTATAATTTATCCTTGAAAATCCCTACAATGAAGAAAGTAGGAGGTTATTTTAGTAACAACTAAAAGTAGTGTTTCCTTTATTTATGAGTAATGACATTAGTAACATCTATTGTATTTAAGTGAATTTGTATCCCTTGTATCTAAACAATATAATAAGTGGTCAATAATGTAATTTCTTAGTTATAAACATGTGTATTGAAAATGTAATAACATGTGAAATGTGTATTGCCTTTAGATTACATTTGATTTCTTAGTGTGTAATTTTAAATGAGTTATTTTTTTTATTTTCATTTTTATTAAGCACAATATTATTTATATAATATTATATATTAATCTATATATTCTATTTATTAATATATATATGTGGCAAACACGAGGTCATGCATGTGCATACATACAAACACAACCTCACTCCCATGTAGATGTGTGGTTTGTCTACATGTGCACATAAGATGCAACTGCAAACAGTGCCATGGTGTTAGCTACTTTGCACTAAGATGCCAAAGTATTTTGTTTATAATTTATTTAGGGGTTCATTTGATTCATTCTTATATCTATATGTTTTTGCCTAGAGTGATTTTTCTCCCTCGATGACACTCATTGTCAAAACTCCACCAAATTTTTCTATTTTTTGAGTATTTCACAATGTACCCTCTTAAGTGTGTTACAAGTGAGATCATAGCCTTTTTCATAGATTTTCCCTTCATTCCATATTTATTCCCTCACATATCTATTCTATGGGTAATTTCACAATGCATGGATCCTATCTCATGACCATCATTGCCTATTAATTTCAACCCCATAAATTTTTCCTCCCTCTAGACCCATTCAACCTATTAACCCTTAATGAAACAACTCTCAATATTTGAAGCCTAAAAATATGATGTAAAAATATATGGTATTTGAACTACTATTGGTGTTGGATAAAAGCATGCCTAAGATTTTAGATTCATAGATTGGGAATGTTGACCTAGAGGAATTCCACATAATATTAAATGTAGAAAATGAAATTAAATTAACTTTATACCTAGTCAAAAGTAGTCTTCTACAAGTAGATAACTTTACAACATATAATCAGTGCTCAAACCTAGTTTTATCATGTGCAAAACATTATGATCCTAAGACCAAGGAGATAAAATCAAGTGGTAGATCACTAATGGCTAAGATATATGTGACATTAATATGAATGATAATGAGAACCTTTTTGCATGATACTTATGCCAAAATGAGCACCATTCAGGGACAAAAGTACTAGGATAAAAATCCTAATTAGTATTTAACAGTGATCAATGAATCTTGGTTGAAGCATAAAATGAACATGATCTTCCAAGTTGAAAAATAACTTCTTTAGAATATATTTCAAAGAGTATTTCCATACATGATCACTCTCTTAAATCGCATGGTTGGCAATGAAAAAACCTAAAACTTTTACCCCTATATGTTTATGGAAATTAATATCATTTGTAATGGAAGATAACTCATATACTAGGGTGAAATGATCAACGATTCTCTTCATCATTAGATTATAAATGTAGACTCTATGATGTCTTTATTCATGATTTCATATTTGGTTTATTGATTAGCTTCACAAAGAATTTATCCTAGCCTCTCCCAGTAGGGTGATGTGTCCCCCACAACTCAAGTATATAAATGCTTCCCTTAGTTTACTCTAGAGTAGAGTAAAAAGCATTTCATAAGGGTTAATGATGATTTTTTAATGAGGATAGTGAAATCTCTTAATGAAGATTAGGAAAGAAGAATCTCTAATGAAGCAACTATCTTGATCAACCATTATGGTAGTTACTTCATTCAATGCCAAAATTTCACCTATATCAAGGTCAAAGGATTAGAGGGTTATACCCTATGGATATAAATTTTAGACAATTATAATATCATATTGATTGAATTATTTAAGGAACTAGAAGTAGTTCATAAATTATGTAGATATAGATACGTGCTGGGAATTTTATTCCTAATATTTTTGGCATATTTTTCATATAAAACTATAGTCAATGCTCAAGACATTGAGGCTACAATATCTAAATTCATCATTCACTCATATCCATATAGATCTTATATTGATATCAAGGTATTCATGAAAAATAATCTAGGCATTGGTTCTTCATACGAGAATGTGTCTCATATAGAAGACTACTAGATATATTGTTCCAATGAGTTTAAATTGATCAGACGAGATTGGAGTAGAATGAATATTGATCATATCAAGGCATTCATAGATGTATGGGTCCTAGATGGCATAGTGGATGACATGAAATATCTCATTAACCCTAGGTTTTTTGAGAAAGTTGTTGATCCTTTGCTAACCATCAATAGGTCAATAAGATAGCTTATAGATATACAAAGATGAACCAAGCATGTATAGGTCAAAACTAATAAATGGTTCAATAAGATAGTGGTAGAATTTATGAGATCCTATGGCTATAAGATATCAAATATATCCACCCCTCTAAATTAAACACCTATAACAAATCCACATAAGATCAATACTAGTTTTATAATTCAATCATCTAGATTTTCAAGATCTGAGGATGGTGATGAAGATATTGAATAGGTGAAACTGTCTGGAAAAACTTGTGAAAAGAGCCCTGTTATGGGTAGGAAATTAAAGGAAAATAAGTTTGTTATGCTACATTTTTATTCATATCTTGGTGACCCTTCTCTTCTCATTTCCAACATTACCTGATATTACCTTGCCTTAACCCTGGAGGCAACTCAAAAGGTACCTATTAAAGAAGTTGAGGCATTCATTCCTTCATCCCCTTTAGTTTCCTTGACCATTCATCTACTTCTAGAAGCTTCTCCTCTAAAGCAACCTATACCACCTCCTATTAGATTTTAAATGACCACCTTCAGTGATATGTCATTCTATTAGATGCAACCCATAATGAATAAGAGAAATAAGGTAGTATAGACATTCTATGTTTTAATTTAGTTATTGATCTTCTTAAGTTTTTCCCTCCAAAGAAAGCTAAAACCACTTTTAGGATGGTGTTAGACCCTTCAATAACACATTTTTTTAGAATTAATAAACTAAATGTGGATTAAAATGTAGAATAAATTACTATGAGTGATTACATTCTAGATAGGATATCATTTTGCCAAGAAACTAAATAAAGTGATGTTCACAACCTACATGAGACAACTAAGAGAATGATCAAGATATCAAATCAAGATGAGCTCACTCAAAAGTAGCTCAGAGATAAAATCAATCATTTTGTAAGATATGTCAATTATCTTTTCAATCTAATTGACACACCTGTAGCACCTCAAGTAGATGACCTTTCCTAGGTGCCTAGTATCAACAAAGAATCCATTTCTATTATCAATAGAAAAACTCATATGGAAATATATGGAAGCTTTGGTAGATGAATATTGTTGAGTGGGATGAAATATATTAAGGAGGTGTTGAAATTATATGGGGTTATTGATAATTAAATAATCAATATCAATCAACAAATTAAATCCCATGATAGTGAACCAAAAGTGTGGGAGAACATGAAGGATGATGTTCATATAATGATTGATCTTGAAACATACATGATTGCCAAATATAGAATCTTTAGAAAAGTAGAGGATGACACCTCCTATAATTGGTTTGAATCCATTATTTAAAAGATTTAGATATTGAAAAAATTAAATGAAGAATTAGAGGAATAAGTTAGCATTAAAAGAGAGAAGCAAAAATTTCTCTTCCAATAAGATGAAATACATTGTGATATAATCAAAGAAGATGCAATCACCCTATACACCATAGATGAATTAAATGCTCAATTGAAGAAATTTATCCATGAGGATCTATTCAAAGAAAATAATTTTAGTGTTGTTTCCATGACTGTGCTTAACGAAATTCATGTTTCACTATAGGAAAATAATAATCAATTAATTAAACCTATGGAAGTTTCAAATATTATATTAGTAGTTTCAAAAAGGTGGCTAATGCATTATAGGAATGTGGTGGTACTGAATGGGAATGAAATTATTGAGATAGTAAATAAGTTAATAAATTTTAAGTCTACCAAGAGCAAAGATCAAGATAGAAGTTCTATAACTGCCCTAGGTTCTTCAACACTAGCTGTATGCACTAAAATCTGATGGCCCCACTAATTCCACTAATTTAATTAATTTAACCTATAACTAAATTTTCTAGCTAACTTAATTAATATTCCATTATCCCACATCCTATTTCCTATAACCCACAAACCTCACCCCCATCTCATGACCAATTAATTCCTTCATTTATCCCTTAACAAAACCTATTTACCCAATAACCTACTCCCTAAGCCACTTGTCAATTTAAAAATATAAAATATTCTACCTACCCATCTACCAAACTATTCCTACCTACTTCTAAACCCACAAACCTTGATGAGAGATTTCTAGAATTGGAGGATTCTAAAAATCTCCTCCATTTTATCCCCCTTTCTCTAGAATTTTCTATTCTAGAGATTTCCATAGAATTAAAAATTCCATGGAAAATACCTAGCCATTGATTTCAATGGCTCAAAATTAAATTTGTGTTATTGATTTATCCCTTCATTCCTATATAACCAAGCTCACTCCCTCCATGAAAATAACTTGGAAACTTGAAACCAACTTGTAATCAACTTCCCATCTTTCTATCTTGTTATCATTATCACTATCCTTGCATCCATCAAGAGCTATTACCAAGAACAATTATCCATTGGAAGCCATTATCAACCATCAAGCAAGCAATCCAACATCTTTCAATTTTTGCATCAAAGATCCATTTATAAATCCTAGACATGATCCATAAAGAGGTAAAATTATGGTAAGATCATTCATAACATTTTGATTATCTCTTGTATCCCCTCCTATTGGTGTGTTTAGATTTTTATTACTAAATATAGTAATAGGAGTTGAATCTAAAATTTAATCCACATTTTGGCAACCATAATGGGATATTACTCCCTAAACTAATAGTATAAGCTTGATAGAAAATATTTGGATGCTTGTAAAAAAAACTAGACATGAATTAGAGATTAGATTTTGAAGTTTAATCATGTACAAGTAATCTATGTTATTGCACTGGTATCTATGGTATTGTAGTTAAAATATTACAACATGAATCATTATATTGACTAATGGCTAGGCCTAACCATTAATAATTTTTGAATTTTACAATTTTTTAAGTTTTGACAAAATCTCAACTTCAAAATTTGTGGTTTTGACTTACTAATCATGATTTTGCAGGTCAAGTTGTGATTTTCCAAAATATAGTAGTTATGCATACTTATGTATTATGCTTTGGCTAACCCTTGTGCTAGATAATTGGTGTTCTATTTTTTATCTGAAGTGTTTTAATCTCCCTTGTGTAGGATAAAGAAGGGTAATCCATCATCTAGATTTTTTGTGCCCCAAATATAATATTGTAACTTTCAAAGTAGTGAATTTGACACGATAACAGTGATCTTGTAGTTAAACTCATGGTTTTTTCAAACTTTGGTTTAATTTTATATTCATGTTCCTTTTCTACCACTAATCTTTCTATAAGTAATTATTATTCTATTTGTGTTATCTGGAGGGTAGTTTAGGTTTTTGGTGTGCAAAAAAGGAGGAAATAATCAAGACTTAATAGTTTATAACTAAACCTACAATATCATGACTTTCCCATCTATGGTTTTGATCTGATAAATGTGGTTTTTCCTTTGAGACTTGAAATTTTGTCCTTCTTAATTAAACTAGTAAAACCTATGAACTATCAATTTTTAATTTGTAGACAAAAGGATTTTTAACTCCTGTCAGTTAGTTATAAGGATTTTTGGTATAGGCCAAGGTTGTCTCTTTTTCATCTTAATCATTTTTAAATCTAGTTATTCTCCTAATAGTTTTCTTGCATGGGATATACTAAAGTTTTCCATTTGTGTACAGGACCAATAATTATCAAGGGAAAACCAAGGAAAATACGTAGACACCTCACCATTAACCTGTCTCTTACAATACCGCAAGTCTCAAACTTATAATTTTGACCTAAGATTAGAGAATTTGTAGATTATAGTAATAGTTTTGTATTTAGATAGTAAATAAGATAAGTTTGGTCATCTGATTCATCTATTTGTATAATCATTAGACTTGATAGTTTCATCATTCTATGTATATATTAGCATTATCATTCTATTAGCACAAATCATTCTAAGACAACTTGTTCATCAAAAAAGTCCTAATAATATAGTCAACTGTCATAAGTAGATGAGAAACATCTTTATTAATCCATCTATTGAATAATTATTTGGAGTATTTATGCAATTAATATCTATCTACACTAGAAATATTTTATAATTTTCCCATTTTACACAAAATCGTAGATTATAATTTTTTATAAATTATGATTTCGCTCTACAAGTTGTGGTTTTGTCTAACTATCATGGTTTTACAGGATAACCATCATGATCAATTAATTATTATAATATCATAACTTGTGATCTATGATTTTGCCTTAGAATTGTTATTTTTTAGTTTTTGGTTGTGATATTGCACTTGTCGTTTTGCAGGGAGTCATAGTTTTTTTAAAAATTAAACTACTAACCCTTTTTGATGCAAGACCCCTCAAGACTAGGGCACCCCATTTTATTTTTTAACCATTGTGATTGCAGGGGGTGCTAAAACATTTATATTTAAATTTTTTTATTCATATGTACTTATTTATTGTGTGTGAATTTTCTTGTCTGTGTGTCTGTGTGTGTGTGTGTGTGTGTGTGTGTGTGTGTGTGTGTGTGTGTGTGTGTGTGTGTGTGTGTGTGTGTGTGTGTGTGTGTGTGTGTGTGTATAAATATACATACATATACATACATACATATATATATATATATATATATATATATATATACATATATATACATACATATATATATAAACATATATATATGTATATACATATATACATATATATATATATATATATATATATATATTTGATTGATTTTATATACTTGCATCTTCCTCACATATAATAATTAATTGGTAAATTAATCATGTTGTGCCTATTTGTTATCCCCCATAGATCTAGGATAGCACGTGACATGGAATTCATCCCCACACCTGAGCTTACAAATTAGGAGTCAGTGACATGGACTTCATCACCACACACTAGACCAAACTCCATGTTTTGATAGAGTATAAAAATTAGGAGAGCTATCATTCAGCATCTAAGTATAATTCCCCATAAAGGGTTCCATGGAAGGAGGGGCGGTTAAGTTCCAATATACAAGGTGGTTAGATATCATCTTATATCAACTTAGTCCCCACTATACCTTCATGTATATTAGGTATGTACCTAGAAACCCTTTGTGTAAACCTATATTAAGATCCATTATTTGTAATAAGTGTACAGCTATCAGAGTCAATATCAACTCCTAAGTTTTAATCATATGCAAAAGGGTTCGAGAGGGTTTTGTAGATTTTGTAATGTGTCACCGACCTATAGCCTCACCTACAAAGCCATTTGATGGTGCAAGCATCAAGTTTCATAACCTTATTCATTGACTAATTTAAGATTAATGATTGTGTGTTTTGTTTGATTGTTGTGTTAGACCTATATTGTTTGCAAGTCAAGTCATCCATACCCTATTTTATGTGTAACACCTTAGCTACCCCTAGGTTAACATCCATTATCATCTCATCATTTCAAACCACACCCATCCTACACCTAACGTTCATCTCATATTCTCCCCACCCTAAACATTTCATCTTCCACCTACCTAAAATGTATCCATCTTATAATCTCTATCTACCCCACAAAATCCACCCTATATCATCTACCCATCTTATGTTGTCCACATGTCTCACATTTTTTCCTATCTTGTACATCACCTACTATCTAGCATCCATCTAGTACCCATATTACATCCTCCATACTCCTCATATATCCATTATATAGGTAACTTCTATAATCCTTCTTTTTCATCCTATATCTTCCATCACTTATCCCATACATCATCCCATACCTACTATATATTCCACCCACCTAATATCCATACTATAGACTCTATTTATAAACATCTCATATCCAACCCATATCTTATTATCTTCCATACCTCATCCAATATATATTATTCCATCACTTTTGAATACTATATTTAGTCTTGGAATCAAGTGCTAGCGGTCACCCATCCTTTTAATCCCTCTTTGCCAGTTCCTACTTCCCTAGACTAGGTATTATCAACATACATAGTCTTAATAAGATTCTAATCTAGCACCCATCACTCATCCCTATCAATTTTTTTCTTCACCTAACACCCATCAAATTATCCCTTTTATAGCGGGCAAAGTATTTGATCCCATCACTCTCTTTCATCGTTGCTACATTGGACTCTTACAAAGCTTTTGTATTTTGGTAGTTCTTAGTCATCAAATCATCACATCACTCTTTTTTACCACTAGTAGATTTGGTTTCTATATGGAGTTAGTATTTGAACAGTTCCACATCACCTATCACACCTCATCACATCTCTTTTAAAATGGTGATCCAAACCCATGCCCAACTCAATATAGGATAAACTTCCAACCAAGACAATGATCTATTGGGGAACCTACTTGATCCAAATCAAGATCATGATGATACACATAATTATATGCATACCTCTAGAGAGGAAGATGACTGATTTAATCCCCCCGATAATGATAAAGTTATGAATTTAATTGATTGATACCTCTATAAAAATCATGATCATGTTTTAGCCTGTGTAATTGAAATTAGAGGCACACTACCCCCAAATTTTGATCGTAGCCTCCTAAAACATATATTACATCCACTTACCCATCCAAATACACCACATCATAATGAGCATACCAATCAAATACGTAAAGAAGAGGAAAGTGTGGAACAATAATTTACTAAAGAATAACATCCCATGCCCCTCTAAAACAATCAAATTAAGGATAAAAAGAGGTAAACTATTTTAGAGGATCAACTAAACCAACTTACACAACAAATAACCTTTTAATTCATTCCCAAAATAAACATCCATCATCCCCCTGTCAAAATACCCATAACACCCAAAATACTCAAAACACCCATATCTATCATAATAGTCAAAATCAAGCTACCAATCCTCTTGGGGAATCCACAATTACAAAAGAGTGGAAGGCAATGAAGGATGCTCTACAGTAAATAGATCCATGTTCACAAACACTAAAGTGCAAATATGAAAAAAAATTCTCCTCCCCCTTAGACATAAGCATCTTGTAAATACATTTTCCTCCACACTTTGAAGTACCTAAATTCAAAAAATATTAAGGGAAAGGTGATCCTCAAGACCATGTACAAGAGTTCTATGTGGTTTTCCATGAAGTAGCATATGAATATGCCTATTTATTAAGACTTTTTCCCAAAAAGCCTTACTAGACCAGATTTAGAATGGTTCATACACTTCCCCAAAGGGTCTATATTTAGCTTTAAAGAATTAATGGAATAATTTGTTAAACATTTTTCATTTAATACTGAAAATTATATCTCTATTATATACCTCTATAACACAAAATAAAGAAGTGGGGAAAGTTTAGCATACTTCTTGCAAATATGGAGAAGCTTAGTAAGTCACCTATGATGTATAATACTTTAAAAGGAGTTAGCCAAAATAATTGTTGATAACCTTAATACTGAGCTCAAATATCAGTTAAAATTCTAGTGTGATAAAACCTTTAATGAAATAATTAAGAAGGGGGTGAAAATTGAAAACACACTTATATAAAAAGGGATAATTAAGTTATAATCTCAAATTGAGCACAATCAGAACCAAGATAACTCCTTTTCAAGAAAGTCAAAAATCTTCAACAAAAATAAAAATGTCATGGGAGATGGGGCTACTGATTCTAATAGTAACATATCCAAATAGTGAAAAATAAGAAACCCGTCAAATAATAAAGCATCTCCTCCATATGGTTTCCATGAGGTAAGCCAAAGCCTCAAATTGGAAAAAGACCACTCACCATCTTGGGAGTACCCATTGAAATGGTCCTTTATCAGTTAATTTTTTCTAATATGATCACCCTTCCTAAAATTAGACTTATAGATTATCATCAACCTAAACCATATTGCTACCATGAAGATGAATTTTACAAATACCATAGGGTCAAAGGTCATGATACAAAAAGATATATGTAATTAAAGCACTATATCTAAGATCAAATTAAAAGGGGTGATATTGAAATAGAAGGTGAAAGTGGTCTAAACTAATCTGTAAATAGACAGATAGGTATCTATAAGTACCCACTACCCAAGCATGATCAAAAAAACATGAAGCCACCAAGAGACCAAGGTCAGGCTTATTCTTCCAACTGCACTGACTATGATGTCATGCCATATCATTATGTCAACACCATTAAAATCTAAATCCCCTAAGAGCCCACTCCATCTTCATCCACCATACTAAAAATCAACTAGGCCACTATTGATTAAGTGGTTACCACTAGATGAAGTAAAATTTTAATTCCTATGGCACCACCTAAGGACCCATCCACCTCTACCTCTTTAGTACAAAAGGGGAATATTTCAAAGAAAGTCTCAATATCTTTTGATAAGTCTTGTGATATTATTCATCAACTTGAAAACATGCCATCTCAAATTTCATTGATGGAACTTCTCAAAACATCCCCTTTACATTGAGAGATACTTAACCAAGTTTTTAATGACCTTAAAGTCCCTAATGATTTGGGTACCAATCAATTTTAGGCCTTAGTAGGACATTTATCCCCTTATCAGTAGATTACCTTTAGTACCTAGCACATCCCTCTGATTTGCCCCCACCATAATTATCCATTATTCATTGAAGTCTACATATCCCACCATCTCATTTCTTGGGTAATCATAGATGGAGGGTCAACATTAAATTTATGAAATATATACTTCTTTAATAAATTGGGGTATTTAAAAGCATCTTTGGGGCCTACCTTGATTATGATCAAAGCCTATGATGATAATGAACAACCATATATAAGAGCTATTTACCTTCCCATTACCATGGGACCCATGGTACACTAAACTCTATTTCATGTTGTGGATGTTGATACACCTTATAACATGTTGTTAGGATGTCTATATATCCATGAGATGAAAGTTGTCCCTTCTACTCTACATCAGTGTCTAAAATTCCCCCACTTTGGTATGGAAGTCACCATCCCTAGAGAAATTGATCATTTTTGCATTTATCAAATGGATTAATCATCATCATCATATCATTTTCCAAGCACAAATAATTCCATCCTAATTCCAATAGCTAACAAGTATATATCCCTTGATCAACTTGAACCTACATCAGATCCATTACATGAGGTCATCTACTTGAAAATCACATCCGTGGGTTGTAGAGAGTATGAATATATAAAAAAATTATGTAGGTGGCTTACCACTCTCCCCACGTAGTTATGGGTCCCTGACCATGCAGAAGGGCAATCCTGTAAAGTATCAATTTAGATCGATGACCTTCTTAAGTGTAGGATTACTATCTAAAGAATGTATTAAAGAATTAGATGACTCATGTCTTATTTCAAAAGAAAATGCCCTAATATCCTTTAAAAAGAAATACCCCTGCATCCATAAAATGTTATAGAATATGAATTATCAAGGGAAAGGAATAGGGAGATAAGAACAAGATAGACTTGAACCCATATCAATTCAAGAGAATCCATAATATCTTTTTAGGGTAAAGACTATTTGATGATTACTTAAATAATATTATTATGGATACTGCTTTGATTTTTAAGCAGTCTCTCTCTAATGAAGAAGTCGAGATGGGTTCAGTTTATAGTCACTTTGAGCTTGTTTCCACCAACCTTTTACCTAATGCTACCATTTTCACCATCAATATATCCCTATATTACCCCTCACTCATCGACTGGGATCAAAATTAGGAGCCTTATTTTGATACATTTCAAAATGATGAAGTAATTTTGGAATTTTTAAGAGCTTGAAATTGAATTTATTTTTTTTTTAAACCGTAAAAGAGGATTTTCCATTAATATTTATAAATCAACTTATTTTTGGGAACATCAAGTACCCCATGATCAAAGTGAAGAACAATATAAAGATGAAGAGCCTTCTCAAAATCTAGAAGAACCTCGATATGCCTCATTTGAATTCGAAGAATATATAGAAATTGATAACAAACTCCCACCTTGTTTCACTTTAGATGTTCCAAAAATATCGTTACCCATTTATCTATAAGATAAATCACCCTCTCTTATTGAGGAGGTTATTGAATTAAATTAGGACTGACAAACATCCCAAAATAGTCAAATTAGGGGCATCCCTCACATCTAAGGAATGCCAAATTATTATTGAGCTACTTAAAGAATTCAAAGACATATTTTCATGGAGTTATTATGACATGCCTAGGATAGAACCCTCCTTATTAGTACATCATTTAGTAGTGAACCCTAATGTAAAACCAATTAAGAAAAAATTATGAAAAATACACCCCAAAGAGGCCCTGTTAGTCAAGGAGGAGTTACAAAAATTCTTAGAACCTGGCTTCTTTTGGCCAATCAATTATTTTGATTGGATTTATAATATCATTCTAGTGGGTAAGCCACAAGGAGGAATTTGTATTTGCATGGAATTTTGAAATATTAATAAGGCATGTCCCAAAGATGACTTCCCTCTTCCGAATATTGACATGATCATGGATTCAACAACAAGCTATGAAATGTTATCTCTCATGGATGGATTTTTAGGTTACAATAAAATTAAAATTGTGTCCAAGGATAAACACAAAAAAACATTAATTACTCCATGGGGGACATTTTGCTATCAAGTATTTCCCTTCGACCTCAAAAATATTGGTGCAAGATATCAACGAGCCATGATAGTCATTGTCTATGACATGATGCATGATATAGTTGAAGATTATGTGGATGATATCTTGGGGAAGTCATGGATTAGGTTATAATATCATGAAGTATTAAAAATAATATTTGAGTGGTTATGAGAATATAAAGTCAGATTAAATCCTAAGAAGTGTGTATTTGGCATTACCTCAGGAAAATTATTGGGATTCATAGTTTCCAAGAGAGACATAGATTTAGACCCAACCAAAGTAAAAAAAATCATGGAAATTCCTCCTCCTCACAATATGAAGTAGCTTATAAACATCCAAGGAAAATTATAATCCATTTATTAATTTATCTCTCAACTTGTAGACAAATATCACCCCTTTACGCATCTCTTAATTAAGGGGACCACTTTTACTTGGAACTCTAAGTGCCAACAGGGTTTTAATAACCTCAAGAATTATTTGGAAAACATGTCAGTGATATCACCCCCTATCATGAGAAGGCCCTTACTTTTATATATTTTAGCAAATATGTGTGCTATAGGTGCCCTCTTTGCACAATATAATGATCAGGGTAAGGAACAAGCAATTTATCACCTCAGCAGTACTCTAATTTATTATGAACTAAATTATAATCTAATTGATAAATCTTAATCAACCATAGTCTTTTCATCATAGAAACTTTGGCATTATATGATTAACAATCAAGTTTAGCGCATTGATCCTCTCAAATATTTACTATTAAAATTAGCCCTCATAGGAAGAATGGCCAAGTGGATTATGTTACTCAACAAATTTGATATTGAATATGTTAATAAAAAGGCCATTAAAGGACAAGTCATAACAGATCAACTAGTAGAGGTACCTCTTAAAGTGATTGATCCTCGCATCACAACCTTTATGGATGAGTCTATAATGAATAATTTAGAATCTAGTGGTTTGATGCTATATTTTGATGGCTCTTTTACTATGCATGGATAGGGGGCAACTATCCTTCTTGTCACCCCACAAGGTGACCTCATCCTAAAATCTTTCTACCTCACTTTCCCATACACCAACAACATTTTAGAATATGAGTCCTTAATAGTTGGCCTTCACCTATCCATCTAGTGGAACATCCAACATTTAAAAGTGTTTGGTGATTCTTAGCTTATAATCAAACAGGTTAATGGTGAATTCAAGACTAAGGATGAGAATCTACTCCCTTATAAGCAATTAGTAGATCAATTAAAATATAGTTTTTAAACTATCACATTTGAACAAGTACCAAGAGGGAGTAACAAATCAACTAATTCAATGGCCACTATTGGCTCTCTTATTGATCTCCTTGAATACATCTTAGAATTTAATTTCCTAATAGAACATCTTATTCTCCCAACACATAAATCCATAGCTCCTTTACAAATTTGCACAATTCCTGGTCCCAATCTTCCCTAATACCATGATATCTATAGGTACCTCCATGATAACATCTTGCCCCCTAAACTTAATCACCACCAATTAAAATCCTTCATCTACCACACATCTTATTACACAATCCTTGGCAAAATGCTTTATCATATAGGCTATTATAGGACTTCGTTAAGATTCTTGACCTTAGAAGAGGCCTCTCTCACGATCAAGAAGGTCTATGATGGTATTTGTGGTGGTCACATTAGTGGAATGACCCTGACCAAGAAATTAATCTAGACTAGATATTATTGGCCTACAATAGACCAGGACTCCTTCCAGTACATGAAAAAATGTGTAGCTTGCTAAAAGCATGGTAATCTCATTCATGCACCTGCACAAGAATTATAACCCATAATGAGTCCATGGTCATTCTCTATATGGGGGCTTGATTTTATTAGTGAGATAAATCCTACATATTTAGATGGTCACAATTTTATCATTATGGTAATGAAATATTTCACTAAATAGGTAGAGGCAATGCCACTTACCTATACTACAAGACTTCATATTTCTAAATTCATTCTCAATCAAATCATCTATTGTTTTGTCATCCCTACCAATATCATATCTAATAATGGCAAGTAATTTAATAATCAAGAATTTGAGGCCTTATGTCAGTAATATCACATCAAATAACATTTATCTTCTCTTTATTACCCCCAAGGGAATGGACAAGCTGAAGCAACAAAAAAGACCCTCATCAAAATTCTCAAGAAAATAGTCAGTCAAGCAGGTAGGAATTGACACCTACAATTATACCTATCCCTTTGGTCTTATCACACCAATTTTCAAACACCTATTGGGGCCACTCTATATGCCTTAGTGTATGGGATAGAAGCAATCTTGCCTGTGGAAGTAGAGTTCCTCTCCTTACAAATCTCATTAAGGGGTATTATCATTGATCACAATTCTCACCAAGAGAGACTAAAAGAATTAGAACTTCTTAATGAAAAGCATCAAAAGGCCCTTGATCACCTACGAGCATATCAAAATATACTGAAAGGCTAATATCGTAAGAAGATCCAGTCTAGATAATTTGAGGTCAATGACTAGTCCTAAAAGAAAATTAAAAAAATACTAATGTTGATAGGGATAAGAAGGGAAAATTTGAAGCCAATTGGCTTGGTCCATACATCATAATGTCCAATTTTGAATTAGGAGCCTAAAAATTAGCCACATTCAATGGTGAGGATCTTGATGATCTAATGAATATAATGCATTTTAAGCATATTTACACTTGACAAGCTCCGCTATCCTCCATCTATGAGTCCCCACTCTTGGGGGCATATCCTTTCCACTCCATCACATCTCCCCAAAAGTTTAAAAAAAACTATACAATGGTGAAAAATAGTCTTCTGATACCTTGGGCAAGTACCATGATGAAAACCAATTTTTAATGTCATGGTAAAATAACCTATCTCTGACCCTAGTCTTAATAGTGGGCATCCATCATAGGTTTTATGATATAATAGGAGATAAATGTTCTCAGAGGTCATTGCTTGTTGAATAATGAGGATATTTTTTAGGGAAGTCCTCTAGATTCTCTTATTCATAGCTATCATATATATGTCCCCAAGTCCCATCACATCCTTAATACCATCCCCTATCTAATCACCTCATCATATCCTCTTTAACAAGTGTGTCTCCTTTTAGCCTCAAGACAAATCCCATCTCCATTTGTCCCTTGCTATCCCAAACCATAGTTCATAACTTCCCACTAACATTATCATTATGTAAGGGTCAAAAATAGGTTTTCTATTTTGGGGTGTTATATACATTATGATACCAAATCTTGAAGGATCATCGTAAAGCCCTATAGCTAGGTACTTTTCATAATTGGTCAGAATCTTGTTCTAAAAATAATGATTTTTGGGCACCACATACCCCATGTACATTACCTCCTTCTCATCATTAGAACCATTTTCTATAGCAATTTATCATCACCTCATTATCCCCTTTGTATATCCTTGTTGTTATCCCTATCTTGAAACTATATTGTCTAATTATTATCTTGTATGATTATGTGTTTTTTTTTGCATGTGTGATTATTTGGTTAATTATGTACATATTTCATCATTTTTTTTATTTGCTAAGTCTTGTTGGCATTGTATATATTTTCTCTTGTTGACTTTTGGGAATAGGGATGGTATTGGTGACCCCCAAAAACTTTGGTTGGGAAAGGTCACTTTCAAATGGAGATCCCCAGGCACCTGTTTTGTTGTACCTTTGACTTCTCTTATGTCATTGGCATACATACAAAGGGTGAAATATTAAAAAGTATTGAAAACATTATTAATGGCTTCCAAATCCACTACCTATCACATTTCCCTAATCATATTATTTACCCTATCAAAAATATCCCTATCCCATCTAAAACCTACTTATATCCCATCCCATCATTATCCTACATCCATGGTGCAAGAGGATTCCTACCCAAATATACATTGTGAGACATAATGAATTAAAAGGGATTAATATTTATTAAACACATTAATTTATATTTCAAATTAACATTATTACATACATCCATATCATCTCATCACACCATACACATTATATATACTTCATTTTATCATCATCCTATAGTAATCACATCACGTTATTCGAAACATACAAACATAATCAATATTGTATCCCATATCAAAATAAATATATGATAAAACATTACACCATAATCATTTACCATTTACCTAAGTCATAAACGTTATCAATGCATCATCACATAATCACACATAAATCCATTTCACAAACTCATAAGTATATACATTCATCACATTGTTTCATCTTACATCATATAACATAAAATCATAACCATAATACATATAACATCTAACATCACATCTAAAAACATACATCTAATCATATACATCTCATCACATCATAAATAAATGAGTCATATAAAGGCTAAATCATGTATCCATCACATCCATCTAACCAGATCCATAAATAATAAAGGCAATAAAACACATCACATCTACTCTAATCACATGCCATCATATAATAAAAAATCACACATATCATGAATCTAATATAATCACATATCATCATATAATCAAAAATAAAAACTCCATCACATCAGATCAACATCATCACATCATCGTCAATGTGTAAATATAACACATCACATCAGCTAACATCTCATCATATATATATAAATGATATCAACAGTCCACATGGAGTCCATGTCAAAAAATAGATATAATGCATGGGCCCATGAGGCAATAATGAACTACAATACAAAAATCCCCTATATAACTCTAATGTCTCATATAATCATCATTATGGTCCTGGTGGCCCTACTGGTCTTGGTGGTCCACTAGTAGGCTAATGCACAGAATATGAAGAATTAGCCTAAAACGAATGCACACCCCACTCTATTGACACTACTGCCTCATATAGTGTTTATAATATTGAGCCTCATGGGTAAATCTCATAATGTTATTCATCACCTCCACCATCTCATGCTCCTTAATCACTGAATTTGCCTCCTCGTTGGCCATCTTGACCACCTCCACATCTCCAATCAATGTCTGAATATGAGCTTACATTTGTGTAATCTAACCCTGGTAGCCTATAATTTGGGCATCTCTACTCTAAATCCATTTCTACAAGTTAGCCACATGTGCCTATAATCATATAATATTTGCCTAATCTTGGGTTATTCAACCATCCCTCTGTGTTATCTAGGCCTGTAATGCAGTCACATGTCCCTATAACCTAGTCACTTATGCATGTGCTTGGGCCAGCTACCCATCTCTCTATACTATAATGGCTTGTCATTGACCTTGTAGCTAGTCCTTCTCCTAATTAATCCAAGTAATCTATAATATGTTAGCTTAAATATCAATCTACAACCAAGCCAACAAGGACATCTCACTCTTTGATAATGGTTGTTGTGAGGGCCCTATACCATCTCCACCACCACTTCCCCCATCCTATGTGCCAACCTAAACCTATATCTGCACTTGAGGTCTAACCTACACCTATGCCTAAATTTGAGGATTAGTCTATCCTACTATTATTTTTTGACCACCACCACCTCCATCCATATTCATCACATCCACATCCCCCTACCCATCCTAGTCATCTTGTATATGTGCCTATCTCATCTGCCTCTATAATCTAGTTCATGCCTACAACACTCTCCTCACTACCCCTTACCATACCACAACCTTAAGATGGGTTAATCTCATTAGAATCCATAGTCTCCACCATGTTGTGTATGTTATAGTAACCCATAGATTAGGAATCAACATCTAAAAATCTTAGGGTACTAGGACAATACTCTCATAATCTATTTAATCCTAGACCCTATCTGTTGGTCTACCCTAATGAGGTCTCTCTCACTCACTCAAATAAAATAGATGTTCCTCCCTAGATAAATCCTATATGAAACCAAACTGCCTCTAAACATGATTAGTGTTATATCTCTCTATCACTAGATCCTTGTGACCTATCAAATAACACTCAATCAACATGTATTGAGTACTCAATCAACAAGTACTACCTCATCATCCTAGCCAAACTATAATCCCCTATAAGGCATCCATATGATATGTTCTAGATGAAGACTATCAAATGCATCTTGATATAAATGCATCTCTCCAACATGGCCCTATTATATTCCCAATAGAATGTACCACCTAAAAACCATAGGTTGATGTGGCTACCATGCTACTAGAGTCCCTAATGGCCATTGGATTGTAATGTGTTCCCAGCTATAGATCTATAAAATCACAGATGGCCCCAAGCTAATTGCTCCCTTGGAAGCTCCCAGATGTAGCTCTATGAACAAATGCACCAATACCATTGGTCCCCAAGCAAAAAATCTAAAATCCTAGACCATATCAGCTATAATGTATCCCGAGCCTAGATGGAATCATTGCCTACTCTTGTCCAACAAGAGTGTGCTAGTAACAAGATACATGATTTCCATAGTTAGCCTATCAATATTACCCTCATGTAGATGCTTCTCATTATCAATGCATCTATCATGCACACCCACCCACAAACCTCCTACCAATCTTTGTAAAGTCACAACAAGTGTATGTGACCTCCAATAAATCATGTCTCCTTGCATCAACAAATGAATAATCTAGTACACATCCTCTAATGTCACTATCATCTCATCTATGATAAAATATAACATGTTAGTCTCTGAGTGCCAATGGTCCACTATTACAATTATTAGTGTATGGTCAATATGTATCACTAGCATAGTTACAACATCATGTAGCCCAATCAACTCCAATATGCCATACTAGCTCAATCAATAAATTCATCTCATGAAGCACCACTAGATGCTATGATCAGGATGCCATCACTCCTAAGTCCTCCTACACTATTCATCATCAACCTATGACTACATCTATCACAAATCACCTAAACTACCCTCATCCCCCTCCAAACCCAATCCATCCTACTTGCATTCACTCACCAAATCTCACCCTAACCTATCTTAACACATCCTTAATCCTATTCATATCATATACACCCCCAACACTAACTTATACTATCCCCCAAATCCTTACCCCCATTATCCCTACCCACCAATCATAATTACCCCTAGCTATTCCCCCACCCTACTTCCTTAAACCCTCTTCCTAATCACACTAATACCTATATTACCCTTATCAACCCTTCCCCTAATATCACTAACCACTAACTACACTTCACCTTATATAACCAACCCTTATCAACCTAAATAACCCCCTAACCATTATCTCACTAATCTCATAGTTTAGCCTATCCCCATCCCACTAATATTATCTCACCAATCTATACTCTTTACCACACCCCTAACACCCCCTTCCATTTCATATTAATCTCTTAATCCACTAACTATATCTAACAATATCTTATTTATCTATAACAATTATCTAAACACATCCCCTATCCTAACCAAACCATCCCAACTATCTAACCCATCCTCTATCTTTCCACCCTTACCCATTTTTCTGAGACTTGACAAAATTTCTAATCATGACCTTGACCTAAGTAATAATTTTAACAAAACCACAAATTATGACATATGGTTTTGCCCAACCATATGGTTAGCTAAAATCATAATTCCCTAACCCATGGTTTTGCATAACCATGAGTTTATATTCATGGTATTGTAATATGACCACTCTAGAGTCATGGTAATGTAATACCATGAGTCACCCTATAAGGCCACAAGTCATGATGATAATGTCATGACTAAAGGTACTACCCTTAGTCATGGTATTATCTTGGTGACTTGGATGACATCTCTTTTTATTAGAAATCCCAAAAATCTAACAAAAATTTAACAAAATCATAAGGCCAAGGGTCTAGTACTCATCGATGGTCCAACCTTTGGTACTCTTTGGAACTCTCACACTCATTTACCAATATGGGAAGCTTAGGGAAGTCAATCCATAGTTTTGACTTAGAGAAAATTTTCACAAAATACAAAAGGTTAAAATGAGCCTATTTTTCCTATTTTGTCCTATTTGACCCCCCAACACCCCTGGCATCCCTTTGCTCACAAACCCTACATCCAATCCCATAAACCTATCTAATTATCCCAATTAGTTATTGATAACCATATCTCTCATCATTTAGGGGATCTATTTTACATCTCCCCATCATCCAATTTAATCCTACATCATAATTACATTAGCTTGAGGTCTTTTAGGACTATGTAGGTAGCACCTAGTCTCACTTTTGTACCTAAGGATAGCTCTACCACCATTCATCCCTCATCACCATCCCATACCCAGACTAGTCACTTGACAATCACATGTCATTTTTAAGTTATGCATCTTACATAAAGTAGTTTCCTATCATCAATCAACACATCTTATCACTACTATCAATTTTCAAGCCTTACCTAGAATGTGTCCTTGTTATGGGAATTATCATAGGCTTGAACCCATCCTATCTCAATTAATTTCATCTTATCAATCAAATCATTTTATACATTGGTAGTTTTTATAGAACCCATCACAATTGATCTACTTTATCCCTTTGAATCTTGGGGCATCTCAACCATAGTAATGACTTGGGTCATCTCAACCCCATTTTATCATCTTGGTCTTATCCCACCCTAGTATTTATATTCACGTGACCATCTGGATCAGTTCTCCCCATATGCTTCCTTGAGGGAGAATCATACCATACCTACTAACTCATTCCTAACACTGTCTAACATTATTATGGTTCTTCTTTGAAAGACCATTACTCCTCCCATCCTATTCACTTGTAAGGCCCTTTCAAAGAGGGGAAAAATGTATGAATTAAAATTTTCTCACCCTATAATTCCACTAATTTTGCCAATTTAACTTATAACTACATTTCCTAGCTAATTTAATTAATATTCCATTATCCCACATCCTATTTAATACATCCCACAAACCTTACCCCTCTCCCATGACCAGTTAATCCCTTCATTTATCCCCTAAAAAAACCTATTTACCCACTAACCTACTCCCTAAGCCATTTGCCAATTTAAAAATACAAAATATTCTACCTACCCATCTACCATCCTATTCCTACCTACTCCTAAACCCCTAAATCCTAAGGGGATATTTCTAGAATTGGAAGATTCTATAAATCTCCTCCATTTTAGCCCCCTTTCTCTCGAATTTTCTATTCTAGATATTTCCATGGAAAATCACTAGCCATTGATTTCAATGGCTTAAAATTAAATTTAAGATATTGATTTCTCCCTCCATTCTAATATAACTAAGCTCACTCCCTCCTTGAAACTAACTTGGAAACTTGAAACCAAATTGAAACCAACTTATCATCTTGCTATCTTGTTACCATTATCATTCTCTTTGCATCCATCAAGAGCCATTACCAAGCACAATTGTCCATTGCAAGCCATTATCAAGCAAACAATCCAACATGCTTCAATTTTTGCATCAAAGATCTATTTAACAATCCTGGAGAGGAGCCATAAAGAGGTAAAATGATGGTAAGATCATTCCTAATATTCTAATTATCTCTTTTATCCCCTCCTATTGGTGTATTTAGATTTTAGGTTTTTATTAATAAATATAGTAATATGAGTTGAATCTAAAATTTAGTCCACACTAGCCATTACTTTGAAAAATACTTCTTAGAGGAGTTTGCAGGGTTTTATTTCCATTTTTGTTAGCCTTCTATTTCAAGAAAGTTGTATTTTCCATTGTGTAATTTAAAAAATAGTGAAAAATATAATAGGCAAAAAAAATTGAAGATAAACAATCACATGGAATGTGAAGGGTTATCTCATTCCCTCCTGTCTTTATAAATAAGAGAAATGACAATTGTAAAGGAGGATTTTTTTGATCTCCACGAGAATCGAATCTTGAAGGAAGGGTAAATAAAATTTGTGTTTAATCTTCAACCAAGAACCCAAGAAAATTTAGAAGTTTATGTCTCACTTTCCTTATTGGATATATGTTTTTCTTATGTTAATACATATTTCTTTATTCCAAGTAGTAATCATGTTTGATCTCAAGTAAGCATGTTATTTCCATTAAACACTTTATTGTCATGAGGTTGAATGAAATATGCATTTTCTCCTTCATGTGTGACTCTTCACCTTCCCTTTTTCTATTTTTAATTTCAATTGAATGTTGTAAAACAAACACCCCATTCTACTCGTAAATAGTGCAAATCTGCCTAGTTTATTTTTTACTTCTTTCAATAAAGGGAACCACCTATCTTAATAGAGGAGAAAATTTTCATCTCTTTCATTGTTGTGAAAAATATATTTTCCATGAGTACTGAATATTTCACCAACATATTACATTCAATTTTATATCTTAGTTAGGGTTGTCCAATCTAAAATAATGTAAAATATAACCCAAGAAGTTTAAATTGATTAACAATCAAAAATTTTGATAAATATTTTTAATTAAAATAAAATTATCATTATTTATTTTTTAAAAGTTTGACCTTTTAATTTATTGACAATAGGAATCTATGAATTCCCTACCACTAAGCCTTCATTTCTATCTAAATTATGTGAGTGCTTACTAATCTCAATAGCTTCCCTTAATTTCCATTTTTATAGTGGTTTTCTATAATATTAGCATTTGTGTCTTCAATGTGAATCAAATGTTTGATTCTATAAGAGTGCTTAGCCAATGACAATTTATCTTTCCTCTTTAAGCATATGTTTGCAACATGTTCCTTAATCCTAGTATGGATGGACCTCATTATTTCTTTGATGTAAGGGATACCACAAAATCACTCAATTTTATAGACCCCACTATACAAACTAGGATCCAAGCACTCCTTGATGAACCCTAAGGACATTCATAACTTATTTTAAGGTAAAAAGTTGGTCTTGATATTTTGACATCATAGGGATTTTGTCCTATTAGACACACCCTCAATGTATGGTAAGAAATATACTGATCCCCTAGATGAAGGTTCCCTATTTTTTGTCTATCAAGATTATATTTTTCTTGATTAATAGCCCTACCAGTTTGTTTACATTGATAAACATTCCTTTTAATTTTTTTAAATGTTTAATTTCTTGATCCAAGTTTTCCTTATTGCAAATATTAAAATCCCTAGTGGCCAATGTTTTCAACATACATGTTGTTTTAGCCCATTTTTATAAGAAATATGTGATTATATAGGTATAAAAATGGAAATATTAGAATGCTAAAGATATCAATATTTAATTATTCCAATTTTGACAAATTGCTAAATATGAAAAAAAATTATTTTGGGAAAATATTCAAAGGAAATATATTTAGCTCACATACAGATGCCTACTAAATATTCTGACTATTTGATTGTGAAAATTAAAATAATATATGGTTGTTTAAGCTCAGTATCAAGCACAAAATTAGAAAGAAAATTTAGACAAGTATTTTATAAGTGGATGTTGGCATAGTGCAACCAAGTTTGTTGACCATGAAGTTGTCCTAGTTGACTATGGTAGACTATATGCATAAAAATAGAGAAAGAAACAATGTGTGTGTGTGTGTGTGTGTGTGTGTGTGTGTGTGTGTGTGTGTGTGTGTGTGTGTGTGTGTGTGTGTGTGTGTGTGTGTGTGTGTGTGTGTGTGTGTGTGTGTGTGTGTGTGACATATTTAAAAAAAAACATAAGATATCTCTTGATAGGTCTATTGTATGTGTACAACAATGTAGTGTGTCAGAGTTCTTAATTATAGACTTGTCCTAATTGACTATATCACAAAAATGATTATTTCACCACCTAGAAATACATCGATTAAGTTCATAGATAGATATTCAACCTATAATATTATTAAAATTACTTGAAATAAGGAAACCCTATATTCCCCCACATAAACCATATTAGAAGCAAATGGGGTGGAATTGGGTGAAAGGGCTTGAGTTAGACTAACATTGGTCAATCCTTTTTGAAGGACCAAGGACTTCACTACATTGTCAATACTTTGAAGATGGATTAAAATCAAATCTATTTCTCCCACTTATGTGTGTGTGTGTGGAATTTTGAATGCAATTATATATGTTCTTTCTCCTATTTTACCCTTGGCATAAGTATGTAGATGAATATTCAACATTGATGATAGCTTTAATAGACCTAAAAATAGAAATTAAAAATATTTGAATAGATTTTGAGAGTGAGGAGAACCTTTTTTAATTTGTTAGAGATGCCTTATATATATAGATGTTTTTTATTTTTAATCTAGGACTTATTGATGTGCACAAGTCGATCTAAGTCAAAACCCAATAGACAAAAATATTAATAAAATGAAATGTGACTTGAAATAAGTTCCAAAATTTATGCCTAGACAAGTTAGTGTTAAATGGACAGGGTGACAGGTTGGTCTCATCTAGTTATGACAAACTTGTCTATAAGGAAAAAGGACCAAAATTAAATATCCCCATGATGAAGTGGCAATATAAGTGACCAATATAAAAAATCAAAAATTATAATAAAGGAATTCAAATAAAATGTTCCAATAGATGCCTCATTCAATGTCAATAATATATGCATACAAAGTTACACTAAATGACCTTTATTCTAATAATGAAATTTATAGATAAATGTAAATAACTAGGACTTGAGATCTATGACACGCTTTATATTTTTTACTAGGGATGTTGATTGTGCAAACTTCATTATGATAGAATCTGCAAGCACATGGGGTAATTAATGTTCATTTATGAAATCTAAAATTTCACAAGGTAAAGAGCAAGGAGAAAGTAAACCAATATTCATGATGCATTATTCTACTTGTGGATAATGCTTGTGCTATGCTAGATGGAGAAAGGATGCTTTCAGTCATGTTCATTTCATGGCTAGGGAAAATAATAGTTCTTCGAGTGGTAATGGAAGGTAAATATGTCATTAGGTATCACTATACCCATAGACATATTTAACTAAAAATATATTGGAGAATGCATGCCCCCTTGTTGAATCACTTTGGGAGTGTAGTTGTTTATGTTGAATTATTTTACATAGTTGAGAGTCAACAAGTCTCAAATTTTGGATTTTAAGTAATAAATATAATGATTTGTAAATTTGCATTATTATATAATAATATAAATAAGGAATAGTAATCAATGTAATAATTCAAAATATGGATCCACTATATGTTTTTCATAAGTTATGCCAAAGTCATTAAGTATCGCTACACTCAAACATACATCACCCAAAATAGAAGATGGAACCATATAATAGGTTTGTTAGAAGTAATGCTAAAGCCATTGAGTGTTACTATACTCAAACATACATTATCAACACATATTAAACCACACCATTACAAATAAATATAGATTATACATTTTTCATGATTGAAAGAGAATGAAGAGTATTCATGTCCCCATTGCTCATGAATTTGAGTTGAAGCATAATATTTCCCCTTTGAAATTGGATAATTTCTCTTTAAATTTGAATATTTCCATTTTCAACTTTGAGCAAGCTTAAACATGAATAAGTGGAATTCCCCCTCTAAATATGTGCCACCAGTATATAATATTATGCATCTATGTGCTCAATTGTAACTTTATTTGTCATTCATAAATTTTAGTATTTATTTTACATATGCCCACACATATGCATTTAAGTGTGAATTATTGTGTATTATAATTTTTTTCCAAGTGGGTGCATGTGCTTATCATATTCCCCCAAAATATATATCAATGTGCCAAATATCTCTTGTGTTTACTTTCTGAATCACTTTGAATCATTTGAAAACTTAATAATTTGTTATAGAATTTGATTCTATATTATTATCTAATTTTTTTGAGTGCACCTATATGTCATGTGACCCTAATTTTATTGTGTATATTTTTGGATCTATCATAGTTTTGTAGCATGTTACCAGTTTAAACCATTATGAATTATGTATAGTATGTCAAGATAATATTTTATAATAACATTGATGGATGCCCCCATTTTGATGTGGGGCATGAGAAAATCAAGTGCATTAGATCAAAATAAGAATCTACATAATTTATAATACATTTTGATTAATGATCTATTAATTATTTGATTACTTTGATTTATCATTTTGATTATTATGGCATGGTAATTTATTGTATTTGAATAAGTTTGTCAAAGGTTGAAAAATATTCGTTATTGATTTTTGTGAACTTGTTGGTGTAAGGTAATATGCAAGCTAAAGTTTTCCATCATAGTCATGTGATTGAGACTATTCAAGATCTACCATTGATAAATGTTGAGAGAGTTAACCTATATGCATATGCTCTTAAGAACATTAGGCAGTTGACACTAATGACATATGATATGCACATGATGACTTCCCTAGTAGAGTGATGGGACTTATACACATGTACCTTTTAGACTTTGATAGGGGAGATGGATATCCCCTTGGAGGATGTGTGCTGGATTATGTGATTTTTTATTTTTGGATGACAAGTGGAATTAAAGGTGTTGGTGAAGCAGGCTAAATTTATCATGCACACTTGTACATGATAGGAAATATTGGGGGAGAGGGGGAATTATGCCCTTAGAAATACTATTGGCTTACTATTAGATATTGTGTTGGTAGATGTTATGCACTTGTGGAAATTTTTTTGTACTTTGTTTTTATATTTTATTACAATGGACAATGGTGGGGTTACTAATTCTTATTAGATACACAAATTTATTTGTTACATTGAGGATCATAGGTTGAGATATACACAAGAGGGTTTTGGTGGAGGGTTGGACAAACTACACTTATTATTTACTGAGATTATGATCACATTTTATTTATCTAACCTATGGGGATGTCTTGCGGTGGATGTGCACATCCCTAGATATTTTCAAAAAGATGGTTAGGAATAGACAAAGTGATGAGGGATGGTACAATAGAGTGCCACTAGATATTGGATCGTTCAACTAATAATGGTATCATATGTCACCCATACAAGGGATTTGGGGAATGGTTAGAGGATGGATTAGAGTTGAGATGTAATTTAGGTGAGTTGTTAGCTACACAATTGGTGGTTGAATGTCTACGAGTGTTTTTAGTTTGAGTTAGTGACTAGAAAATTATGCATTTTGTAAGATGTGCCTCCTACACTATACATATGGAGTCGATATATTAAGGCTCCAATGTGAGAGAGTGATATGGGTCATCTGGCTCTAGTAGCTCTATCCCATATCCCCTTAGCTGATATGGACCTAGTTATTCAAACACCTAGTGTGGATGATGTTAATGTACACCAACCTATACATAATGGTGATCAGCCCATAGGTGGCTTATTTTGTTCCCAATAGTGGTGGATGCTCTTGAAACATAGGGTGGAGCATATGCATGTGGTGTAACAAATATTGATCCTAAAGATCCTCCTATAAGTAAGTATATGTGTATTATAGATATTTTTTATATAGTTTTATTGATTTTGATAATGTTGATATTGATTTGATGTATTTCTTTGATTTTTTCAAGGGGTTATGATTATTGGTAAATCACCATAAAGAAATCCCTCTGGGTTTTCACATGACATTTTCCCTTTGAGGCGGTCCATGGTGGGATTTTGGAGTGAGTAATGAATATTGTAGGAGATAATGTTCCCTTATTTTATCAGGAAACTATAGTGATGGTGAATGTTATGACAAAAAAAACACAGGATGATGTGGTAGCTGAGTAAGATGCACTTATCCTTGAGCATGATCAATTGAGGGCCAAGCTCCTAAGATAAAAAAAATTCCAACTCCATCTCCACTGACAGATATAGGCTAGAGGATTTTCCAAGAGTATTGTAGTTGTATCATGAGCATGTGACACTAAAGTCACAACTAGCCATATTAGAGGAC
Organism: Torreya grandis; assembly: GCA_037957365.1. NCBI lineage: Eukaryota > Viridiplantae > Streptophyta > Pinopsida > Cupressales > Taxaceae > Torreya > Torreya grandis. Next base: position 1,675,826 of record JARHVA010003843.1, read on the forward strand.
CGCAAGCACAAGAGTTGATCTTACTTGAGATCATGAACAAATGATAGTGGATCTTCCTCATCACACAATCAAATCTTAGTAGATGGTGTTGGTGATATACATGGTGAAGAGCCCATAATAGAGTGATATGTGGTCATTTTATAATTGTATAAAATAATTTGATGTGTGTGTGTGTGTGTGTGTGTGTGTGTGTGTGTGTGTGTGTGTGTGTGTGTGTGTGTGTGTGTGTGTGTGTGTGTGTGTGTGTGTGTGTGTGTGTGGATGTGTGGTTTATTTGATCTTATGTATTGGACTCATGTAGCATATTGATACTTTATATATGTTCATTTAGATGGGGTATATACCTTGATAAAGTAGCTCATGTACTTGTACATTATTAGATTAGTTCATGTGGTATTTAGATATTTGGTATTGAAATTTTTGATGTACTTTTAAAATGAAATGGGTTATTTAGATTTGTGATATATATGTGTATTTAGTTTAATTGTAAAATATCAAAAGAGTGGATCAACCTGATGTAAATGGGAATTGTGCTCCATATTGATTATTATTCATATATGTCTTATGATACTATTAGGAGGCACCTTATCCAACGGTAGCACAATTGATTACTTATATATGAGCAATTGAACACAGAAATTATACCAGAATGATTAAGAAACTAGAAACATGAGACAGCAAAGAATTTGAGAGACAATACACACAATTGTATTAGATAATACTAGAAGAAAATACAAATAAGGAAGATGCCACTTCTCCCTCCACCTCAAAGGCTTGCCACACCTCAAGACCTTCTTCCCTCTCTCTCTTGCTCAACACAAAACCAACTCTAAAACCTAAGTTACAATCCCTCCTTGAATGCTATAGCTGATCTCCTTGACCTTACACCTGTAGATCTCCTTGGCCTTGCTTGCTTCAATTCTCTTACTTGATCAATTTGATAATTACAATACATGCCTCATGGTTCTTTAAATAGAATCCCATGGTTACAAAAATAGACATCTAACTACTAAAATTAGACACACAGCTCGCGACTTAAAATAGTCTCTTAGCATGCAAACACTCAATTTAACTAACTGACTGTTCGTAAACAGCAGTTCTGGACCGCACAGGCGACCGACGTCAGTCCCTGCTTGTCTGGTGCTGCCGACATCAGCCGACTCTCTGTCATCGCCAGTCTCCTTCTGTACTGCATCTGACCGATGTCGATCATACTGTCGACGCTAGTGGCTCTGGTTCTTCAGCATCCTTTCTTCATGTGTGTGCAAATAGTTGAAGCTTTTAGCTCCACACCCTAACAATCTCCCACTTGGAGATAGACAGCTGCAACCTGTACCTGTACCTGTACACTATCTATTTTGTTCCTTTGGCTCTGTATCCCTCTTCAAAATCACCCTTGAAGACCAACCACCACGCAAACCTGTGATGTTATACCTGTCACCTATGCCACAAGAATTTTGCTGCTCCCAAATTCTTCATGACATACTTCTGAACCAACTCTACCCTTAGCTCAGAAAACTCCCTGTATATGCAACCCTGCAAAAAGTAACACAATACAGTAACAAGATAATGTAGCTAATATTATCCAACCTGGTAAAGATAAAATACAATGGTCAAACCTCCATTGCCATGCAGCTAACTCAAGACCATATACCATAGCCTTTTGTCTCAGATGTCCATCCACTCTCTTCTCTAAAACGGGAATCCATCCCTCTATATCTAGCTGACAACTCCACCAACAAGTACCTATTTGGCTCTACTCCAAGGACTCACACTCCTCATCCATGTCAAGCTCCCACTGTTTCTGGATTCTACCTACATTGCTTCCTCCATCTTCCTAGTTCATGACTATCAGTAAGCAATATAAAGAAGGTGAACAACGAATATGAGGTTCACATACCTTTTCTGACCTCTGTATGGGTGTTTGAGACTCATAGATCCACCCAACATCCGTTCCAGTGACCGATCTCGACCAACTCCCAGTCTGCTCCCGACTGATGTCGGTTCCCTGCACTGATCCTGACTGCCGACATCGTTACCCCTGGCCGACGCCAGTGTCCCCCCTGCCGACATCGGTCCTAATGACCGACGTCAGACTTCTCCTGCCTGACCTACTGACCCTGCTGGTCTGCACAAGACCGAAGCCGGTGTCTGGATGACCGACATCGGTTCCAAGTAACCGACATCGGTGCATGTGTGTTCCCGTGAGTGATGAATTCTTCATCCGCGAGCTCTTCTTGGATCAAATCTCTATCCATGATGCCCTGTTCAGATTTATTTACTGCCTGTAACTGTTCTATGGCCTTCATCTCCTCCATAAACACCAAGACATCTCTGTTCTTGTCAAAAGCCTCAAATTTCCTTTTCCTGCAATGAATTATATCCATGCCTTCTAAATTTGAACACATACCTTTTGAGTCAAGAACTTCCATTCCCTTCTTATTCATGTGACCCTGCCTATTAGACCACATCTTCAAATCTGCACCAGAAGTGGAATCAGTAGTACAAGTAGATAGATAAAGAATACCTACTTTCTTACCTCTTGCTAAAACAAGTGCTCCCTTGGTAACCTTCCAAGAATCCGCTATGAGGGTTATTGTGCATCCCTCATCCCCCAACCTTCCTACAAAAATCAAACTCTGCTTCAGAATTGGAACATGCATGACCTCCTTCAACACCCATGTGTTGTCAATCTGCAATCTCAGCTGCACTTTCCCTTTGCCAACTATCTGACAAGGCGTACCATCCCCTAAATAGAGTACTCCAAAGTCTCCCTGTTCATACTCATGAAACAAATCTCTGTTTGGGGATGCATGAAAACATGAACCAGAATCTAATATCCATGATCCTACGTGACTATCCAAAGAAAGTATGAGAGCATCCTGTACCACAATATTTGCATCCTTTGCTTCTTCAATACCTGCATGTTGATTCTCTTTATCTCTCAACCAACACTCCTTTGTATGTCCTTTCTTTCCACAAAACCAGTAGGTAATACCTTTAGACTCGGATCTCCTTCCCGACCTTGATTTCCCTTGCTCAATCTTCTCCTTTTGCCTTCCTCTGCTTTCCGCACTTAGAGCGTTCCCTGATGATTCACCTGTGCTTCTCCTGCGTATTTCTTCATTCAAAATCACACTCACAACATCATCAACCTTTAAGATTTTAGAAGTAGATGCAGAGTTACTTACTGCCATAACCATACCGTCCCAACTTTCAGGCAAAGAACATAAAATCAAGAGAGCCTTTACCTCATCATCAAAAACAATGTTGACTGAAGCTAATTGGTTTACCAAACCATGGAAATCACTGAGATGAGTATGTACCGAACCTCCTTCCTACATTTGTAAGTAAATAGCTGCTTCATAAGGTATACCTTATTAGAAGCCGAGGGATTTTCATATAAATTTGCCAAGGACTTTATCAACTCTTTCGTTGTTTTGCACTGTGATAAGCTGGAAATCACAGAAGCTCCAAGACTCAACCTTATGGAACCAAGAGCCTTCCGATCAAGAACACTCCATTCTTCATCCTTCATATCTGTGGGCTTGCATGCAACCCCACCCAATGGTAAGTATAGATCCTTCTGATACAGATAGTCCTCAATCTGCATCCTCCAGTGTTGATAATTCTTGCCGTTAAACTTCTCCATTCGTAGCTTGCTTTCTTCTGCCATTGCTGAACTCCCACTCAATCAAAAAACCCTGTGAATGACCTGTAATCAAAAACAATAACCTGCTTCCTACAAACCGTAGCTCTGATACCAACTGTTAGGAGGCCCCTTATCCAACGGTAGCACAATTGATTACTTATATATGAGCAATTGAACACGTAAATTATACCAGAATGATTAAGAAACTAGAAACATGAGACAGCAAAGAATTTGAGAGACAATACACACAATTGTATTAGATAATACTAGAAGAAAATACAAATAAGGAAGATGCCACTTCTCCCTCCACCTCAAAGGCTTGCCACACCTCAAGACCTTCTTCCCTCTCTCTCTTGCTCAACACAAAACCAACTCTAAAACCTAAGTTACAATCCCTCCTTGAATGCTATAGCTGATCTCCTTGACCTTACACCTGTAGATCTCCTTGACCTTGCTTGCTTCAATGCTCTTACTTGATCAATTTGATAATTACAATACATGCCTCATGGTTCTTTAAATAGAATCCCATGGTTACAAAAATAGACATCTAACTACTAAAATTAGACACACAGCTCGCGACTTAAAATAGTCTCTTAGCATGCAAACACTCGGTTTAACTAACTAACTGTTTGTAAACAGCAGTTCTGGACCGCACAGGCGATCGACGTCAGTCCCTGCTTGTCTGGTGCTGCCGACGTCGGCCAACTCTCTGTCGTCGCCGGTCTCCTTCTCCACTGCATCTGACCGATGTTGGTCATACTGCCGACGCCGGTGGCTCTGGTTCTTCAGCATCCTTTCTTCATGTGTGTGCAAACAGTTGAAGCTTTTAGCTCCACACCCTAACAGATACTATATATGTGGCTCTATAAATATGTTTGTATTTGTGTTAATTACATGTGGTATCTTTATTTGATACTGCTCATTTGATATTACTTAGTTATAGTTCTCATTTGCATGTTGATGTTGTTTCTTTGGTATCCAAATGGGATATGTGTTATTATCATGGATATTTTTATATTTCTTGCTAATTATATTGATTTGAAATGTCATAATCCATTTATTTACAATATTCTTAAGTTTTACTCATAATGCATAATATTTATTATCTTGATGTCCGTTAATATCTTGATAAGTGAAAAATGCTTTGCCTTCTATGTATTCATGATGAAGAGGAGAATGATAGTAATTAAGAGGGACAATGATTAACTTCTCATGCAACAATGTATGTAAAATATCATGTGGTCAATTTTTTAATCTGTAAAACTGGAGTAATGGCCTCTTGCAAGAAATAGGTTTATTTACTTTAAGTGATAATTTTTAAGTGGTTTCCTTTTCTTTATCAAGTACTTTGAATTGTTTTGCCTTGATATAAATTGTCTTGAGTGCTTCATCTATCTTATGAATGACTTGAAGTTGTTTCATTATTTTAGATGTTAAATTTGGATTCCTCTATTTATTGATAACAACTTGATTATATGGAGATGATTCATACTTAGTAACCTTTCTTATTGTGTAATTTAGCTCACATGAATATTTAACTACATCCATGTATAAGTTCTCAAAATAGGTTTAGAGTGTATGAATGGATCTTTCTTTGAGTGGAGATAAGAGATCCCTATTGAAGATAAATTTATTTTATATGTCCAAAAGTTGATAAGTTAGAGAGTGCAAAATGTTCTTGAATCATAAAATGTAGTCTTCAATGATCTCATGGTGATTTTGTTGAAAAAATTGTAAATGTTCCAATGTTAAATTAGGTATGATAATCATATAATAATGTATCTTATAAATTTTTTAAGTTAGAAATGGATCTAGAAGGTAAATTGTAAAACCAATTTGAAGCCTCTCTTGTGATACTCTTATGAAAATTTTGAGTAATATATGTCCATCATTACCCCAGTCTTTGAAACAAATGGTATATTACATTAAATTAGTACAAGGATATCCACAACCATCAAACAATGATAATGTAGGCATAAAAAAATATTTTGGATATGGATGCTCATATAAAAATCATGTAAGGGGTTGTCCTAGGATAATATCATCTTTAACATTCAAGAAACATGATCTAGTTTTTAAAGTGAGATCAATAAGTTTCTTTTGGAGCTATCCAATGGCATGCATCATGGATAAAATATGACTATTAGGAATGGTAGTTATTTGGAAAGGCTCACTTATGGGTTGTAGCTGATCATCCATTTTAAACATGTGGATAAGAGGATCATGTCAATTGTCATTACATGGTTTGGGATTTCATTCTAAGGCAAAATTGGTACAAACTTGAGGATAATTTCATAGCTTATCATTTTGAACTTGTGTAAAATTAGAAACATGACATTTATTTTTATTAGATTTTAGTGACTTAGGAGAAAAAGAAGAATATTCACAACTAGTATTTTTTTGCAACTCACATTGAATGGTTAGATAATGACTATTTAAAGAATAATTGCATAATATTTCATTATCCTTGTTTTTTAAATCTAGAGTTATGATATCATGTTGGATTTGTAATTCGCATTCATTTGCATCTAGTAACATCTCGAAAGAGAAAGGTAAAGTAATTGCATTATTCATTACTTCCAAGGGAGGGGAAATATTATCCCAATATTACATATCATTAACTATGACTAAGAAAGAATGTGGAATGTATACATCGACATCATCTATCTTTTCTAGAAAGAGAGAAGGACTAACACAATCCTTTGTAGTAGTTGACCTTTCTATGAAATGACTATGTTTTTGAAATTTATATTAATTAATGCGATGAAATGCAAGATCCAAGACAAAAGGTAAAGGAGGTGTTCTAGTTAGCGATTTTTTGTATTTTGATCCTTTTGAGAGATTAAGGGAGAGAATATATTCATTATTAGTATGATCCTTTTGTTCTAATTTTCAGAAAGAGGAGTATAAAGGAGGAATGGATTGTGTAATTTATACATTAGTTAGCTCATTTTACTCTTCACTATATTCTTTTTTATTGTATGGTTCATCTTTATTTTCATAATCACAATCATATCTATCACAATCATAAAGTGTACACATATGATCATTAGTCCATGCATTATCATAAGCATAAGGTGTAGCTTTGCTTAAAAAAATAAATCTTAAGGATGAACATCATTAGACATTTTATATTGAGATAAATATTGAGAAGCCATTTTTATATTAGTAACTCACAATATATAATTAATGGTAAAAAATAATCAATGATACAATGAAAAGAAAGGCTATCAATGGGTGAAACTAGGCAAGATGTATTTGTTTTGCATGCTCTCAAATGAAATGATTCCAATTTTAAATATTAAATATGATCATGAAGGCACTAACTACAAAGGATTCCACCATTCTTGTAGCCACACTATCCTATCTCATGTGATACATTGAGAGTAACTTCCCAAGGCTAACTACTTACCAATGCACTACAAGAACAAATGATTGAAGGTTTGTGTGTATGAAGAACATAATCCTAAGTATTTTTGATACACCAAGAGGTATGTGGAAACTAAAATCCATGAATAATGTTATATAATGGCTTGAGTGTTGATTTATTACCACGCAGACCATGATGTAGGTAAAATTGACAATTGATTTGCCCAATTTGACAACTCTTATGAGTTTTAAAACTGTTGGAACACAGTTTCTAAGAAAATAAAGAGAAAAAAGACAATTGAAAACCAATAACAAAGAAATATTTTTTTGTAAGAAAATAATAATTTTGAAGCGTCAATTTCAAATATAAATCCTAGAGTAGCACTCAATCAAATCTAGTAAAGGATGATCAATTTCTCTTTAGTGTTTAAAAATTATAAACTCAACTGAAACCCTAGAACAAAAATAGACAAAGAAAGTAGTATTCAAAATATATATATGGGTTCACCAATATGTTTTACCCTATTTTTGATAAGACAAATAGATATATTTATGTGATTGTATAGGTGTAAAACTGGAAATATTAGAATGTTAAATATATACAATATTCAACTATTCTAATTTTAACAAATTACTAAATATGAAAAACAAATATTTTGGGAAAATACTAAAAGTAAATATAATTAGCTCACACATGGATGCCCATTGACTATTCTAACTATTTGATTGTGAAAATCAGAATAATAGATGATTATGTAGGCTCATTATCAGGCATATAATTAGAAATTGGATTTGGATAGGTTTGTTGCAAGTGGACAATGGCATAGTGACCTTGAGTTTGATGACCATGGACTTGTCCCAATTGATTGTGAAATATTTTATAAAAAATAGATAGAGATAGTTATAATCTAGAGATGATAGATCACAAGCATAAATTGAATATATCTTTGGATAGGTCCATTGTATATGGATAGTGGCGTAGTGTGCTCAAGTCTATTGACTACAGACTTGTCTCAATTGATTGTAACACATAACTGATTATTTCAGCACTTGTGCATGTATTACTTAGGGTCATGGACACATCTTCTAACCTTTAATATTGCATGAATTACCTAAAATTACACAACCCTAGTTTCTTACACACAAACCAAACTAGCATCAAATAGGGGGGATTAGTCAAAAAGGCTAGAGTTAGAATGACCTTGGTCAAACCTCATTAAAGGACCAAACACTACACTACATTTCCAATACTCATAAGAGGGATCAAGCTCAAAGGTAGTTCTCCCACTTACATGTGTGTGTGGAATGGTGAATGCAATTCTATATGTTATTTCTCTAGTTTTACCATTGGCACAAGTATCCAAATTAAGATTCAAACTTGAATATAGATTTATCAGACCTATATATAGAATATGAAAATATTTGAATATATTTTGAGAGTGAGGAGAACTATCCTTAATGCCTTAGAGAAGATTTATATTTATATATGTTTTGATTTTTAATTTTATTAAATTTAGATTAAAGCCACAAGTGCTTTATATTTATATATGCTTTGATTCACTTACATGTGTATGTGGAATGGTGAATGCAATTCTATATGTTATTTTTCTAGTTTTACACTTGGCACAAGTATCCAAATTAAGATTCAGACTTGAATATAGATTTATCAGACCTATATAGAGAATATGAAACTATTTGAATAGATTTTGAGAGTGAGGAGAACTATCCTTAATGCCTTAGAGAAGCTTTACATTTATATATGTTTTGATTTTAAATTTTATTAAATTTAGATTGAAGCCACAAGTCATGGATACATTACATAATAAAGGCCATATAAATAGCTTGTAGAACCACTACAAACAAGGAGAGCCAATATAGCGAACATAACCATAAGCTAATCTTAGCTAAATGTTAAATCTATGCAACTAACAAATCTAACAAGTCACTAACGATATAACAAGCTTGACTATTAAATAAAATATTATAATAGATTTGGGGCCTTTTGGCGTGCACATGCTAACCCAAAACAAGACCCAATGGCCAAAAATAAGAATACAAATAAATTTGACTCAAAATAAATTATGAAAGTTTCATCTAGGCAAGTCCACATTAAATGGATAGGGCAGCAGGCTGACGTTGTACAATTACGATGAACTTGTTTATAAGGACAAAGGACCAAAACTAGGGATCCCTATGAAAAAGTGGCAAGACAAGTGACCAATATAAAAACTCATAAATTATAATAGAGAAAGATTCAAGTAAAATTCATCAATAGATTCCTCATATATTGTCAATAGTCTATGTATAAATCTACATTAAATGACATAAAATGCGGGCTTGTCCCAGAGTTGGTTGTCTACACCTGCCTTCTACACTAAGTGATAATGTCAATAAAAATGTAAATATAGGTCTATGTGGGTGCCTTTCCTAAAAACATTTATATTTATAGAGTCGTCCCCTTTATGAGAAATGAGAACATCTAAGAAGGATAAGTTCCCTTTAACTTCAATTTTATTAGTGAATTTTAACTCGTCATCAAATTGTTGAGATGGAAGTGAAGTAGAATAATCTTTCCATGTTTCTAACATAAACTTGTTTCATCGACATACCCTTTCCACCATTTGGGATCGAGTGGAAAGGAGTGAAGGGCCCTTTCTTCAAACTTTTCCATGAAGAGGCTAGACACCACAGAGGAGAGAAGCAAATCCACTACCATCCCTTCACATTGATAAAAGATAACACATTTAAAGGATAAGAAGGTGAGCCTTATAAAAAAGGCAATAAACCTTGTTGTTTTTCATCCGTAATGGATCTGACCACCTCTACCACCTCTTCTATTGGAAGCTTGGTAAAGAGGGACACAACATAAAAGTTGATTAACAACTTATTTTTATCCTTAATTAATAGAACAAAGCCCATTGAATTAAAAATAAAAGAAGAGGACTAGATACTAAAGTTTTTAACCTATTTTCCAAGAAAGCTACAAGACCATAGGTTAGAGAATTAGTGGTGTATATCATTGGTCTCAAAGATGCACCTTCCTTATGGATCATTCAAGCACTATAGATTTTTGGGAAGACTTGTTGTTGGGAATTAGTTTCTTCTTGATTGTGTCACCCAATAAATAATATTTAATAACTTTATCACCCTCTTTGTTATTAGGGACATTGGGTTGTGTTCAAGTTTTCAATAGCTCCCATTATTACTAAGGTGGTTTGCCATCTTGTTATCATAGTCCCTCTAATGTATAATATTAGTGGCATTCGCCTTATCAACCTTAACGATCACAATGTCTTTATTGATTTTTAATATTTTTAATGCCATCCACTCCTCTCTCGATATTTTATTTCTAGGATTTGTTGCACTTTAGAATGTTACAACATAATTTCACTTTATTTATTTCATAATTATTGACGCAGTGGATTGCACCCTAAGCAGGAGGCTAGGCTCCTAACTTCCACACGTCAAAATGGAAACTCCCCTCTTGCCTGTGGGGATAGCAAAATTGGGGGGAGAGTCTCTAGGTAAGGGATATCTCCCTTTGATGCATCTAATTTATTCTAATAAGTGCTAATACATATACATATATATAATGGGGGGATGAAAAAGGAGAAGGATTACAGGAAAACAAAACCTAGTCTAAGGGGTGATGCACCAAATGTTTTCGACCTACTCACACTCACACTTTGAATCATAAGAACACATACACACACTTCATCTTGTAAAAGGAATAGACTATATGGAGCTAACAAGGAGGATTTAATGGAACACATAGAAAAAGGGACTTACCATAGGTGTTGTAGGAAAAGCACACTATCTAATAACCTCCTTCTACCTCTATGCTCCAGGTACAGTTCTTCTTATCACCTGTAAGAATGGTGCCTTGTAGAAACTAGGTGCATTGGTATCAACCTTGTGAAAGAATTAGGAAGCAAGGACTGAACATAAGATTAACACTCAGACACACTTAGAGATATCTAACTAGAATAGAGGTAAAAATATGCTTTTATTGATTTCAGGTGAAAAATTGCCAAGGCTTCGCCTTAAAATGTGAAAGATAGCTCTCTTAAAATGAGCAGTTGCAATATATATAGAGAAGAGGGAACAACATTGCCTTCTTTAAAAAAGACTTTTAGTGCCCTTTGACAAGTGGCCCATGCGCATCCCAAGGGTGTTAGGAAGATGAAGCCGTTAAAATATAAATGTTGTGTCACTTCTGATTCTGACTTCAGGCATTTAAAAACATAGGCCGCATTGTTTCTCCATAACCAAGACTACTCCTTGAAGGCACCCATGCGATTTGTCTACTCATAAATGCAAAATGGAGAAAAAATGGATCACATCATTCACTGTTTGCATCCCATTTATGACCACTTGGCAAGCACTGTTCCAACCACTGGAATAACTCCTTGAGTCGATGCCTTCCTTCGCCACTTGGACTATTTTGCCTATTTCTACTCTTGCCTCTTTTGTCTTTTCCTTGCCTTGTCTCTTCTAGATTCTTTGGCCCTTAGGGGATACCTTCTCATCCTTGATAGCTCCTTGGGCTCTTTTATTAGTAGGTTGCTGAGTTCATTCTCAACCTTTGTCTTTTTTCAGCGTCGTCTTCTTGGTTTTGTCTTTTTGTTGGCTTTTGTCTCTTTGTTCTCTAGGCTCTTTTCTAGTTGGCACTCAAGAATTCAAAGATCAAATGGCTATTTTTCTACTGTAAAAATGACATTCACAGGTCCATCACCATTTGAAAAAAAATGACTAGTCTATTTCCTTGAAGTTGATAGCTTTGGAGACGTCACCGTCTTTGGTAATTTATGTGGTCTTTTCTCTTCGGCCTTTTGTCACTCCCTTACCTTTGGGCTTTGCTTTGGACCCTCCCAAAGGGGAGGTGTCCCTTCAGCTTTGGAGAAGTACCCTTCATTTGGCAACTGAGAGTCCCACGCAAGGGCACACCACCTTTGGGTTCCTTTGGCTCCCTTGGCTTTGAAATTCTTTAGATTTTTCCCCGTGGACTTTTCGTCGCAAACTTTTTTCCCATGGATAAAAATTCTGCAAGAATTGCTTTGAGCACTTTGCCTTAGTCTTTTCAAAAAAATTCTTAGGCTTTTCCTTCAAATTTCTTTGGACTTTTTGTCTGAAGGAATTCCTTCAGACAAAAAGTCTAAAGGAATTATGTCGCCTTTGCCTTAGTCTTTTTACTTGTTCATTCGTCAAGATCTTGCCCTTCTGAATTTCTTCAGACTTTTTATCCGAAGAAATTCCTTCAGACAAAAGTCTGAAGAAATTATTGTTCGTCCTTGTCTTTCAACTTCCTTCAAAAGTGCCCCTCAAGAAATTTGAAAATGACCCTTTCGAAGGGTGCCTCCTTGCCTTAAATGAAAGTCTGAAGGAAACTTGCCTTTTCGACTTTTCTCTATGGCCTCCTTGAAAGTGTTCCCTGCCCTCCGCAAGGGCACTTGAAATGGTCCCTTTTGCACCTAAGTATCGGGGACTCGTCTCTTTGAAACAACCCATTGAACTGAACTGAATGAAGGCATTGAACCAACTGTTGAACTGAGCCATTAAAACAAGTTGTTGAAGCAAAATGATAAACTAGGCACTTAAATTAAACCAACTGAACTAAACTCCTGAAACAAGCACTTGTCCATTTTTCACATAAGTGTTGGAACTCATTTATTCTCTATAGAGTCTGTAGAAATGGACCTGTAGAGTCCATAGAAATGGACCTGTAAAGTCCGTAGAAATGGACCTACAGAGTCCATAGAAATTCTTATGGAGTCCATAGAAAATCCTGCAGAGTCTGTAGAAATGGACCTGCAGAGTCCATAGAAATTCTTGGGGAGTCTGTAGAAAATCCTATAGAGTCCATAGAAATGGACCTACATAGTCCATAGAAATTCTTGTGGAGTCCATAGAAAATTCCAAACTTGTGCAAAATCAAAAATGAAAACTGGCTCAAGACAGCAAGGAAGGAAGGGGACTGATTTTGGCCTGTTAGACCAAAAATGGTCAACAAATTGGATACTCCCAGGGGAAGCATGCCTGCTATGCTTAGAAACTATTTTCCTTAAAGTCCATTGGGCATGAAGTCAGAATGTAACTTAAAAGTTTAGCAATAGCCCTGATAGATTCAAGAATCAATCATGAAGATTTACCCCAAAATGAAACGAAAACACACACAAAACTAAGAAAACTACTAACATGTGCAAAAGGCACTTAGGGAGTAGGAGAAAATTAAGGGAAATATATACATGGTGGAAAAAGGGCTCAGTGGTAATGCTTAAGATGTATCCCATTAACTGGGATATACAGTTCTTCACCATCCAACCTAGAGAGTTGGAATGCATTATGTTGCTTGCATTGAGTGATGATGTATGGGCCACTCCATAAGGCATCAAACTTTGCATGCTTTCCAAGCTTAGCTCGATCCTCATCCCACTTTAAGATAATGTCTCCTTCAGAGAAACCTTTTGATGAAGATTTCCTGTCGAAGTGTCTCTTTGTTTGTTGTTGGTGGTTGGTCATAAAAGCCATAGCCTAGTCCCTTGTCTCTTGGAACTCCATCAGCTTGCATAGCCTAACCTCCATGTTATTGCCTTCTTCTAATTGTAGTTGTTGAGTGAGGTCTAAGGCTGGTAACTCAAGTGAAATGGGGAGCCTAGCTTCCCTTCCATATATGAGCGTGTACAGCGAGTTACCAATTGCCCTCTTTGGGGTGACCCTATCTGCCCACATGGCTATTTTCAACTTGGCATGCCAAGTCCTCTGATTCTCCTCCATGGTTCGCTTGATGATCCTGATCAAATTCTTATTTGTAGATTTAGCCAGCCCATTCCCCTGTGGGTAGTAATTGGATGAAGTGCTAAGATAGATACCATATCTTAGTGCCCATTCACTTGTTTTAGTTCCCAGAAAAGCTAATGTGTTATCTAAGATTATGGTTGTTAAAACCCTAAACCTTGCCACTAAGTCCTCATAAAAATCCAAGACTGCACTTTCATTGGTTTCCTTCATGGAAATAGCCTCTACCCATCTTGTGAAATAATCCATGACGGTCAGGACCCACTTGTGTCCAACACTGGAGGGAGGATTAATCATCCTTATGAAGTCAAGGCCCCATTGCATGAATGGCTACTCTACCTAAATAGGCTATAAAGGCATGGTAGCCAAATGTTGTTTCCCATCAAAAAGTGCACATTTCTAGCACTTTCGTTCCTAGGCATGGGTGTCCTTGAAAAGAGTAGGCTAGAAGTAACCAGCTCTCATTATCCTTGCCGCTGTAGCCCTAGGAGCAAAATGACCACTGGCTATCCCATCATGGAACTCAAACAGCACCCTATCAGCCTGACTTGATTCCAAGCATCTTAAAAGAACTCTTGAGAGATCCCTTTTAAACAACACTCCATCAATCAAGACATAAGGGAGACACTGGAGTCTAAAATATCTCCTCTTGGTCCTATCAAGGCCCTGTAAGCACTCACTAGTGAGAAGGAAATGCCTCACATCTGATGCCCAATCCTTCATGACAATTGGTTCTTCTATTGTAGCTACATCATGAATTAGCAGACTGTCCTCTTTCTACTTCTTAAAGTTTGTAGCAAGGTGCTCACATAGGCCTCTCCCTCTTACCAATTTGGTGATCTTGATATCCACATTGTATTCCATCACCTTAGTGATCCACCCCGCTCTCTTTTCATTCAGGTCTTGGTTAATCAAAAAATCCTTGATGCTGGGATGTGGAACCATGAGGTGGATTCTGTTATTAGACAGCATATGTCTAAATTTCTTCAGACTTCGTATGATCGCTAGGACTTGCTTTTCCACATATGTGTATCTAACCTCAAAACCCTCTAGGCCTTGGCTAAAAAATGCAATTGGTTACTCAAGGTTATCATCCTTTACTTGGGTAAGCATGGTAGAGATTACCTCTTCATTGCCAAAGGTGTAGAGGTTGAAATCTTTGGTGAAGTTAGGGTTGATCAAAGTAGGAGCCTGGGCTATGGCCTGCTTGATTTCTTCGAAACTATCCTTTATTTGTGTTATCCATGTGAACTCCTCACCCTTCCTCAGCATAGAGGTCAACAGCTTGACCACTTCCTTAAAATTTAGGATAAATCTATAGATGAAATTATCTTGCCGAAGAAGCTTTGCAAACCATTATTGTGCTTAGGCAAGGACAGCTCCAAGATGGAGCAAACTCTTTCTAGATTAATGGTCAAGCCTTCCTTAGAAATTATGTGACCAAGGAGCTTCCCCTCGTGGGCAGCAAACACACATTTCCTCAGGTTGAGAGAGATATCAAACTCTCTATACCTCTCAAAGATTTGTCTGAGGTGTTTCATGTGTTGGCTCATTTCCTTGGAGAAAACTGTCACATCATCAAGATATACCAGCACAGTGTTATTTATCAGGCCTTGAAAGGCCATGTCCATAGCTTGTTAGAAGGTGGCACCAGCATTAGACAGTCTAAAAGGCATTTTCCTGTAAGTAAATGTCCCCCATTTGGTTGTGAAGGTTGTCTTGTGCTGGTCACAGTCTTGCACCAAAATTTGGTTGTATCCTGAATAACCATCTAGGAGGGATAAATGCTCATTGCCTATCACCATTTGAAGGATCTACTCCATGCTTGGGAGAGGATAATGGTCTTTCAAAGAGACTCTATTGAGGTCTCTGAAATTGACTCACAGTCTGATCTCCCCATTCTTTATTTAGATAGGAACAAGATTGGCCAGCCAAGAAGAGTGTTTGATTGGAAATATTATCCTAGACTTAATCAACTTGGTGAGCTCCTTTTGCATGAGAGGTGCAATCATTGGGTTGACAGGCCTTTGCTTCTACTTGATTGGCCTGATTCCTTTTTCTAGCTCAATGGTATGCTAGGCTAGATTTGGGTCAAAACCCTTCAAATCACTATACTCCCTAGCGAAGACATCAGCAAATTCTTGGCACAACAAGATGAAGGCTTGCCTTTCACAGTCTGTGCACACTTTCCCAAGTGCAAGTAGCTTATCCTTGAATATCTCTAGCTTCTCATGTTGTTCCTCCTTCATTTCAATGCATGCCTTGTCACTTTTCAATTGGTCATCTCCATTGAAGATACTCTCTAGAGTGACCAAACCTTTGGGGAGCTTATTGTTCTTTAGCTGAACAATTTGGCTTCCATATTGCTGTTGCAGCTTTGCTTGGTTTTTAGCAATGATTTCTACTTATTCTTACAAGAAGAGCGCTATTTTTTGGTCATTGTCGAAGACCTGCTAGTTGGTGATGTTGTCAAGTATAGAGGGTTGGATTACTACCTTTAAGTGGTGTGAGTTGTGGTCTCAGCCTATTTCTTGAGAGCTATCAAACTGGGCACCAACTGCTGCTAGCCTATATGCTTGCTTGTTCTACTCTCTAGGAATGGAGGTAATATTGAAAGCAAAGAAATTTTCCACTAAGTCCCATACCCTATGCTTCTAGGACTTCAATAAAGAATTCTTTGTCAAATTTTGGCCTCTTACCTGATTGACAATCAGCTCACTGTCACCAAAAACTTGCAGCTCTTTGATTTCTATTTTCCTCACCCACTCCAAACCATGGATGAGGGATTCATATTCCGCAACATTGCATGTGCAAGAAAATTGGAACCAAAAATCTGAAAAGTATCTCTCCTTTGAAGGAGAAACCAACACTGCTTCACCACCAACTCCCAACTTACTTCTTGAACCGTCAAAGAATAGCTGCCATAGACCTAAGCTTTCCTATCTCACTTTCATCAAATTTGGTACAAAAGTACCCTCTTCATGCATGCAATAAATTCCAAGGCCTACCTCCTCAATGCATTTGTAAGGATCATGCTCGAAGTTGTCACTTCCCCATTCATCTAAGGGCAGGTCTACAAATCTTTTAAGGGCAGAGGATGGAGATTGGTCTACTTGGAACTCTTCTTGGTCAATGATGGTGTAGCTGACATTTACTGCCTTAAGCGAGTATGGTTCTAGATGATCTCTGTGGAGTGGCTGAAATTCAATCTTAACTTTAGTCCCATACTTGGTTCTAAAAACCAGATAAGACCAATTCACTGCTAAGTAGCCACCTATCTTGGATGTAAAATCCTTGGATAAGCAAATGGCAAAGTAAGGATGGACATCTGCCACTACCACATCATGAGGAACTGAGAAGGTTAGGCAAGTGTGTAGCATCAAGCTCAAACCTTTCACCACCCCAACTATCTTTGCTAGTGTTCCATCCAACTACAGGACTCCCTTATTCATTTCTTCATATTTCAAACCCAGCTTGTCGGCTATGCATTTGGGTATTACCGAGGTGCTTGATCCACTATCAATGATGCAATTGTGCACCAAGAAATCTCCTATGATGAAGGACACATAAAAATGGGGAACCTTTTCTTCTTTCCTTACCTGACCTGAGGTGGAAGGCTATCCATTCATCATCAAAACATTATGGCTTTTGTTGGGATAGCTTGTTCATCTAGCTGATGCAATTCCTTTTGTAGAATGTCCTTTTGCCCCGGTATTGAGAGTGAATCCCATAAGGAGATGTTCATGTGTAGCTTCTTCATCTAGTCAACCACATTGACTTGAGGATTGCCTTCCTTCAAATTTTCTTTGGATTTATTTATAGCGTGAGGTGTAGGCTGAAGACCTGAAGGTACAATCAGTGATCTAAAGTTTGGGACCTTTTACTTTATATGCGATGAAGAAGGTATTTCTAATGCTTGGGCAACAACCTGAGCTTCTTCCATTGCTCTCCTTTTGAATCTTGTATTGGCTGAAACACAGTCACCTTGATTGTATAAAGTACCCACATAATTGACTACATAGAACTCACCTTCCAGGTGGTTCATGAGAGTAGAATCAGGCTGGGTCTGATTGCTGCTCATGTCAGGTTGCATTGAAGCCTCAAAACCATGGAATTGGGTAGCTGCCTGATTGTCTTGTACATTTGGGTAGTGACCCATCATTTCATTTGTATAAATAACTTGTTTTTGACCATATCCCATGGTTGAACAACTTGGTTGTTCTTGCACCAGATTATTTTGAATGGGCACCATAGCCTTGGATGATGAAGGGGTGCCTAGATTGCAGCCTTGAAAAGGTCTAGTCTGTGTAAGCTGACCTTGTCCTTGATTGTAATTTTTGAAAGGGGGTCTATTTGCTTGACCATACTAATGGTATCCTTGGTTTGGTCGGTTGCTTTGAGCTTGCTTCCTTTTAATAGCCACAAGTTCATTTGTCATATTTTACAACAGACTCTTAACTTCATGAAGTTCATTAGATGGAGTAGCAGTTGGCTTCTCTATGCTAGGTAGAAGAGCTAAGGTGGGAGCAATGGTTTAAATTAGAGACAAAATTTTAGGGAAAAGTGGCATATGGGGTCTAAGAGCTATTTTCCCAGCCTACACTAGGAAATTTTCAACTGTTATAGCTATGTCATAGGTGGTAGGCAACACATGTCCTCCCATGGATTGTATCATAATAGTGATATCATTTCTCAATGCTCTTAATTAATACAAGAAAGCATAGCTAGGAGTCGGTCTTTACCAAAATGGGGATTCTATCCCATGTCTTCTAAAATCGAGTGTTGAAATCTTGCATGTATTCATGTGGAGCTCTTTTCATTGTAGTCAGTTGCTCGACAAGTGAGAGGTGGTCGCTCTTCTCCCCAAAATAGTCCATCAAGCAAGTGCCCAATTCATTCCAAGAACTGACTGAATTTATGGTTAAAGTCCCATACCAGTCCAGAGCTTTGCCCATTGAGAGACAAAGCCAACAATCTAGTTGCAATATTATCCTTAGTAACATTGGGAATATTGCAAAGGTTAGCAACATTTCTGATGTGTTCAATAAATATAATGGGCCCCTCTCCATCAAAGGGAGGCACACTTTTGAGGACTTCTCCTGGAATTGGATCATAAAATTAGAGATTCAAAGGACTCTGACCATGAAAAGTCACAAAGGGTAATGCCATAGCTATGACAGGATGTAACCACAGCCTTCTTTCATAGGTGTTCTTTATAGCAGGTTTGGGAAAGTGGTTTGCTGAATAAGGATGGGTCCTCTCAAACCTCAGTCGCTTTGCTGAGTTCAAAGGCAATTTAATGAATTCAAAAAGGACACCCTTAGAAGCAGACCATGTGGTGATTTAAGGCATAAGAAGT
>JARHVA010003843.1:1700000-1809220 GCA_037957365.1 Torreya grandis
AGTTTGTGTTTTTAGTTATTTTGAAGCTCATATATCCTTAGATTATTGTTGATTGGCGTTGCGTGTATAAAAGGTGAAACAAGGTTAGTCGCCATGGGTTTTGATACATGTATGACTACCGATTTACACTTATTCACTCTACAAAACTCCTCTTTACCAAAACATAAAATCATATCTTTTTAGACATAATTTACACATTTGAGACAATTGCTAGTAAAATATATATTGGTAGAATATTATAAATGTTATGATTGTATGCTTTCTTAGAAATTTGTAATCCTTTATCCGTAATAGAGATGGAGATGAAATGGCCAATATATTTGTCCATATATATATATATAATCCTTTATCCGTAATAGAGATGGAGATGAAATGGCCAGTATATTTGTCCATATATATATATATATATATATATATATATATATATATATATATATATCATATTTTCACATTAAATAGAAAAATGAATGAATAATATACCTTTAAAAAATAACAAGCAACATTATTATAACTTTTATCTTTCTCATTTCATATTTTATATTTAATGAACCGACATCATTGTTAACTTTCCAAAAACATCATATTTTTACCCTCTCAACATGTGTGCAATCAGCTTAGAAAACGAGAAAATGGAGTTCAAATTCATCATTAGGGAGTAAACTGATATTACCACTCGCAATGTTATTTTCATTCACAGAATTAAACAGTAGGCCATAATACCACTTACAGATACGGTACCCCTCTTTTCATTGTCATTGTGGATTGAATAACAACGCACAATTCCAAAGCTTCAATTATAATTGTGCAATGCCACAGCTAATGCCATCCACTGCCCATCTCAATCTCACATCATTATGCGGTCATTCAACATATCTTCAACTATTGTACACCTGCACTACCACAAATGCGCTTTCACAAGGTAAACAAATCCGCTCTCTCAGCACTTACAGGGGATTTGCATTTGTTACACGCACGTCTTTTCAAAATAACCTTATCAATATGTATTTCAAGTGCGGAAGTTTGATGGATGCTCCTGGAGTTTTTGATGACATGAAAGAACGAGATAGCTGCTCATGGACTACCATGATTGCAGCTTACGGAAGACATAGGTACCCTCACCAGGCATTGACACTGTTTCATCAAATGCGACGAACAGGTGTCCAACCCAGTCAGTTGACATTTGCTGCCATACTCCCTACCTGTGCCAAAGTAAGAGCTTTGGAACAGGGTATTGACATCCATTAAAGCATAATGGAAAGGGAATTTTTGTCAGATGTTGTAGTTGCAAATGCCCTGGTAGACATTGTTGAAATTAGATGACAACGAATTCCTCTTCTGTAGGATTTAGATCCTATTATTCAGCTTGCCGTTGTAACAAGACTGACTTAGTTAGAATATGGATAGGAACGCATTTAATGAATTCAGTTCTGTGTGAAATACTATAAATTCATGTATGCCCATAGACGTTGTACGCCAGAGAGTTAAAAGAGGAATGATTGCACTGCTTGTAATTTCCTAACTTGAACAATAAAAGAATCGATACCATTGCTCCGTGGGTGTTTCCCTCTTGAGGGTTTTGTTGACCATTTTTGGTCCAGCAGGCCAAAATTGGTCTCCTTCTTTCCCTGTTGTTCAGAGCCAGTTCATTTTTTGATTTTGCACAACGTTGGTTCTACGGACTCTGCAGGTGATTTCTACGGACTCTGCAGGGTTGTTTCTACAGACTCTGCAGGAAAGAAACAAGTTCCCAACACTTAGGCGACAAAAGGACCTTTGCAACTTTTTGGAAAGGCAATTTTAGAGGCCAAACAACCCTTGCAAAGGGCAGGAAAGCATTTAAAGGGAAGAAATACAAAGGCAAAGAATTCTTTCGGACTTTCTGTCCGAAGGAAATTTCTTCAAGGCAAAGATAGAAGGAATTCCTTCAGACATTTTGTCCGAAGAAATCCTTCGAAAGAAAATCCCGCGGCAATAAAAAGACTAAGGCAAAGGCAGGAAATAATTTTCTTCGGACTTTCGTCCGAAGGAATTCCTTCAGACAAAAAGTCCAAAGAAATTCAGAGAAAGAGCCGTAGGAAAAATGGCTGAAAGAAAAGCTGACGAAAAAAGGATAAGCGGGAAAGACAAAAGAAAAATCCTTCGGACAGAATGTCTGAAGGAATTCCTTCGAACATTTTGTCCAAAGGATTTGAGGAGCAAGGCCGCCGAAGGACCCCGAAGGGCAGTTGCCCTTGCGGGGGACTCTCGGCTACCAAAAGGACCTTTTTCAAAAGCCCAAAGGAAAGGAAGCAAAAAATCCAAAGCAAAGAAAAAATAAAAGCTGAAGGAATTGCCAAGGACGGTGATGGGCCCGAAGACGTCAAGATTAAGCACCATGAACTAGCCATTGGCTTTCAAATAGTGACAGGTGCACGAACGTCAACTTTATGGCAATGAAATAGTCGTTGATCTTTAAAGGCTTGAGCGTGGACCCGAATGCATTCAAAGGCCTTAAGGCCAAAAGGAAGAACTGCTGAGAGAAGAGCCCAAGGAGCCAGCAAGGCTGGGAAGATAGCCCCTGAGGGCCGAAGGAGCCAGAAAAGATAAAGCTAGGAAAAGACAAAAGAGCTAAGTACAAAAACGAACAAAACAGCCCAGGTGGCAAAGGGGAAGGAGTTACTCCAACAGTTGGAACAGTATCTGCCAAGTGGTCATCAAGGGGCGCAAACAGTGAACAGTGCGACCCGTTTCTTCACTTTACATTAATGAGCAGACAAATCACGTGAATATCTTGAAGGAGTAGTCTTGTTTGCAGAAAAAGAGGCGCGGCCCATTAATGTTTGAATGCCAAAGTCAAGACTGACAGCTAACACAACATTCTCTTTCAACGTTTTCTCTTCCTGATGCTCTCAATGCAAATGGGCCAACTTGTAAAAAGGCGCCAAAGTCTTTTCCAAAAGGGGCGCCTTTACTCCTTCTCTCTATATATATTGTAAACTTCTCATTTTGAGAAGAAATCTCTCGGCCTGTAAGGCAAAGCTCTGCCCAAAGATCTCTTGGCTTGTAAGGCGGAGCTCTGTCGAATTTTACCTTGAATCAAGACATAGCATTTTTCCCTCTATTTGAGCTTGCACTTTCGTATATGTCTATGTTTTTGTTTTGTGTTAAGTCATTTTCCTTATGCTTTCATAGAATGATTCCAGCATATCTAGTGTATTGTGAGTTCTTTTTTTGTAGGTTAGCCAGAAGTGTCCACAGCAGGAATATAGGTGCATGTGAATAGGCTGCCAAAGTGTGTCTTAGAACGCCTTTGGTAGTTCTTCCTCCCTTTATCTCCATCGGACCCCTAGCTCACTGATGCAGAAGAATTTTCCGTATCAAATGAAGTGTATACCAGCTTGTTCTTGGTGGAAAGTGTAGACTCAAGCTAAGTAGATCAACTTTTCGGTGTATCACGATTTTAGTTTAGGTTATGTTTTTCAGCATTCTTCTCTCTTTTCAACCCCCCATTGTTAGCAGTAGGAAATCCAGGACCACAGAGATACATCAAAGGGAGCTAGCCCTTATCTAGAGACTCTCCCCCTAGTTTTGCCGGACCCACAGGCAAGAGGGGAGTTTCCATTGTGATGCATGGAAGACAAGAGCTCAGTCTCTTATCAAGGGTGCAATCCACTGCGTCAACAATTTTTGGCATGCCTGGTGGGACCAACTAGTTTTTATCCAAAGAGTTGAAGAATTTTGGTGTGTCTTCAACCAATTGGCCCTTGGAGGATTTTTATCAACACCAATGGTGACTGCGAGTTGAATTAGTTGGTTAAGCAGTCCTGGTGCCATCAAGAAATCACATTTTTTGTATGTATAAATTTGCTCAGCATCATGGGCCTTGTATTCCTTCATATAACTTTGATCAAGCTCAGGTTTTTATGGAATCACCTCAAGCAGCTCTCCTAGTTGCCCTTCAACAATAAGGGAAAATTCCAATTCTGAGGTCATGAGTTGGAAGCAAACAGTGGAATCATGGGGCAGAAAGAAGGAAAAGAAAGGTTTTGCTCAAAACCTTAAAGAGGATGAAGTTGCTTCTACTCATCATGATGATGCTTGTGACCTCCAAGAAAGGTTTTTTCAAGAAGATATAGCCAGGAGAATTGCAGAGTTGGAGTCCAAAGCGAGATTCCTCGGCCAATGTGTGATGGATGGTTCAGACCAAATAGCAGCTTCCATGTCTGAACACACCCCATCTACACACCTCCAATACAGATATCAGACCACATCTAATATAGATGAAGTGCTAGCCAAATGGAAAGAGGAGAATCATTCGATTCTAGCTCAGGGACTGCCTCCTCTTCCACATGGGTTTAATCTTCAGCATTCCACTTCATCCCTTCTCAGGGAGGAACCTGTTTTATAGGAGGCGAGTGAGGAAGAGAAGATCCAATTTGCAGTTATCCAAGAGACTATCATGAGCAATAATAAAGAGGAAATCATCATGGATGCTCCCTCTAAAGACATCATCAACAATGGAGAAGACGCGGGTCATGCATACATGTAGATGTTCCAGCAATACGAAGAGGAACGTAAGCATGGTGAGCTCTCTCCTCCTTTGTTTGATGAACTTCCTTGTTGCTTTGATGAGGAGGATGACTATGCCAAGGAGCCTGTGTTGGAGGAGGATCAGGAGGATGTCTTTGAACAACTAGAGACTCTGATCCTTGAGCGGGAAAAGGAGAGGCTTGTCCATCTTGAGGAAAGCCTTGAAGAAGAGAGCTTTGAACAAAAAGGTGATGTTCTGTGGGATGAGCAATCAGTTTGTGATTCTATTTCAAACATCGCAACAGTCACCCTTCTTCAAGAAAGCCATGAAGGAGCAAAAGATCAGTTTGACAGGGTCTTCAATGAAGTAGAAGGAGACGAGTTGAACCATGATGCACTGCAAAGAGATTGTGCATATCAAAGGGCTTATGGTGATGATCTAAGCAGCCATCAATTTCTTGATGAGACGCACTAGCATGAAGGACCAACATTCGACAAGATTCCAAGAACAAGAAGAGTACATATATGTTGGAAGCATGTTTGACTCTGATCCACTTGGATACAAGCCAATCAAGGTGGCAGGCAAGATGAGCAGGTCACCAAGTCTCCATTCCATTCAGCCACTTGTATGGCATCATAAGTTTTCTTGCCAGGAATGGGACTTAAGAAATTTTCCCCTTGATCCAGGAGGGAGGAAAATATACCTGGTTAGCTGTACATAGTAGTTTGCTTTTAGTTTTCTTTCCTGTTTTCCCTAAGTGATGTTTGCACAAGTAGTGTTTTTGTCCTTGTGTGTGTTTTCCTTTGTGTTTGAGGTAAAAGCTTCATGATTAATTCTTGGATCTATCGGGGTTGTTGCTAACTTTTTCAAGTTGCATTCTAACTCTGTGCCCAATGGACTTTAAGGCAACTGGCTTCTAAACATAGCAGGCATGCTTCCCCTAGGAGTCACAAATTTGTTGACCATTTTTGGTCCAGAAGGCCAAAATTGGTATCCTTCTTTCCCTGTTGTTCTGAGCCAGTTCATTTTTTGATTTTGCACAAGGCTGGTTCTACGGACTCTGTAGGATGATTTCTATGGACTCTACACGCTGGTTCTACGGACACTAGAGGCTGATTTCTATGGACTCTGTAGGCTTGTTTCTACAGACTCTGCAGGAAAGAAACAAGTTCCCAACACTTAGGTGACAAAAGGACCTTTTCAACTTTTTTGAAAGGCAATTTTAGAGGCCAAACAACCCTTGCAGAGGGCAGAAAAGCATTTAAAGGGAAGAAAGACAAAGGCAAAGAATTCCTTCAGACTTTCTATCTGAAGGAAATTTCCGCCAGGGAAAGATAGAAGGAATTCCTTCGAACATTTTGTCTGAAGAAATCCTTCAGAAGAAAATCCTGCAGTAATAAAAAGACAAAGGCAAAGGTAGGAAATGATTTTCTTCAGACTTTTGTCCAAAGGAATTCCTTCAGACAAAAAGTTTGAAGAAATTCGGAGAAAGAGCCATGGGAAAAATGGCCGAAATAAAAGCCGACGAAAAAATGATAAGTGGGAAAGACAAAAGAAAAATCCTTCAAATTCCTTCGAACATTTTGTCCAAAGGATTTGAGGAGCAAGGCCGCCAAGGGACCCTAAAGGGCAAGTGCCCTTGCGGGGGACTCTCGGCTACCAAAAGTACCTTTCTCAAAAGCCCGAAGGAAAGGAAGCAAAAAAGCTGAAGCAAAGAAAAAAAAGTTGAAGGAATTGCTAAGGAGGGTGACGGGCCCGAAGACATCAAGATTAAGCACCATGAACTAGCCATTGGCTTTCAAATGGTGACAGGCATGCGAATGTCAACTTTATGGCAATGAAATAGTCATTTATCTTCAAAGGCTTGATCACGGACCCAAATGCATTCAAAGGCCTTAAGGCCAAAAGGAAGAACCGCTAAGAGAAGAGCCCAAGGAGCCAGCAAGGCTGGGAAGATAGCCCCCGAGGGCCGAAGGAGCCAAAAAAGACAAAGCCAGGAAGAGACAAAAGAGCTAAGTGCAAAAATAGACAAAATAGCCCAAGTGGCAAAGGGGAAGGAGTTACTCCAGCAGTTGGAACAGTATCTGCCAAGTGGTCATCAAGGGGCACAAACAGTGAATGGTGCAACCCATTTTCTTCACTTTACATTAATGAGTAGAAAAATCGTGTGAATATCTTGAAGGAGCAGTCTTGTTTGTAGAAAAAGAGACGCGTCCCATTAATGTTTAAATGCCAAAGTCAAGACTAACAGCTAACACAGCATTCTCTTTCAATATTTTCTCTTCCCAATGCTCTCAACACACATGGGCCAACTTGTAAAAAGGCACCAAAGTATTTTCCAAAAGGGGTGCCTTTACTCCTCTCTATATATATTGTAAACTTCTCATTTTGATAAGAAATCTCTTGGCCTATAAGGCAAAGCTCTGCCCAAAGATCTCTTGGCTTGTAAGGCGGAGCTCTGCTGAATTTTACCTTGAATCAAGACATAGCATTTTTCCCTCTATTTGAGCTTGCACTTTCATATATGTCTATGTTTTTGTTTTGTGTTAAGTCATTTTCCTTATGCTTTCATAGAACGATTCCAGCATATCTAGTGTATTGTGAGTTCTTCTTTTGCAGGTTAGTCAGAAGTGTCCATAGCAGGAATATAGGCGCATGTGAATAGGCTGCCAAAGTGTGTCTTAGAACACCTCTGGTAGTTCTTCCTCCCTGTATCTCCATCAGACCCCTAGCTCACTAATGCAGAAGAATTTCCCGTATCAAATGAAGTGTATACCAGCTTGTTCTTGGTGGAAAGTGTAGACTCAAGCTAAGTAGATCAACTTTTTGGTGTATCACTGCTTTAGTTTAGGTTTTATTTTTTAGCATCCTTCTCTCTTTTCACCCCCCCCATTGTTAGCAGTAGGAAATCCAAGACCACAGAGATACATCAAAGGGAGCTAGCCCTTATCTAGAGACTCTTCTCTCAGTTTTGCCAGACCCACAAGAAAGAGGGGAGTTTCCATTGTGATGCGTGGAAGACAAGAGCTCAGTCTCCTGTCAAGGGTGCAATCCACTGCATCAACAGGTTTTACCATGTAAATATGTGTGTTTAAGTTTTGTCTATTTTTCCATTGAATTTCATTTACTCACATTAATAATTTTCACTGTGCACAATCTTTTCATGGCTTCAAGTTTCAACAAGTGGTATCAGAGCTAGTTAGAGGAAGGCCACGAAGGGCGAGTGCAAAGGGGCGATTTTCTTACATGCCACATTACGAATCAAGGGCAAAGTTTGAAGGGTGAATTCATTCACTGCATTGAAGGGCTGCATTCACATTTCTGCACTGGAGGTTGCATTTGGAGGCACCCTTAACTCATTTTGGGAGGCCACAATCCACACTAGAGACGCGAGCCGCCAGGCCGCCCTGTGCCAAAAAAATGCATGCAAAAAACTAGGGAGGCTACTTACAGTGTTTTCTGGACCCATGGTAGAGCAATCGCAGTGTGGAAGCATGATGGCAAAGACACAAAGTGCTAAATTTGAGATTGAGAAATTTGACGGGAGCAATAACTTCGAGTTATGGAAGGTCAAGATGTGGGATATATTGTGTGTGCAGGGAGTTATGAAGGCACTTGCAGGAAAAGCGAAGAAACCCATGAGTATGGATGATGATGACTAGGATGAGATGGAATCTCGAGCTCTCAGTGCTATTCGCCTATGCTTGGCCGATGATGTATTATTTAACATCGTGTCTGAAACAACAGCAGCAAGACTCTAGACAAAATTGGAAAGCCTATACATGACTAAATCCTTGACAAACAGAATCCTCCTAAAGCGTCAGCTGTATACCTTGTGTATGAAGGTATGAAAATTTTGGAACATTTAAATACTTTTAATACTCTTATTTGCAAATTGGACAGCACGGGTGACAAAATTTCAAATGAGGATAAGGTGGTAACATTATTAAGTTCTCTCCCTGAATCTTGGGATCATTTCATAACCTCTATTAGTTTTAGTTCTAACCAGGTTATTAGCTTTGATGATGTTGTTGGAGCTATGATATCTGAGGAAACTCGAAAGAGATCTTCTCTGGAAACTTTGACATCAGAAGTTATGATGGCCAGAGGCAGAACTACTGAAAGGGGACAGCATTCGAAGGGCCCATCTAGATCCAAGTCGAAGGGCAAAAGGAACAAGTTGAAGTGTTGGTTCTGTAACAGATTAGGACACCTCAAGAAAGATTGCTAGAAACGTAAAGAGGCATCTAAGGAGGAGGACTCTACAAATGAGGTTAACATAGCTAATAAGGATTCAGGTATGGTTGATGAGGTATTATCTATGTCTATTGTCTCACAGTACCATTATGACTGGTTAGTTGATTTTGGGGCATCCCATCACATGTGTCTGCATAGGAATTGGTATTCTATGTATCAATCTATTGATGACGGGGTAGTTTACATGGGTAATGATGTTACATGTAAAATTGTTGGGATAGGGAGTATCAGAATTAAAATGTATGATGGGATTGTTAGAACACTGACAGAGGTGAGACATGTGCCTGACCTGAGAAAGAATCTAATATCTTTGGGAGTTCTGGATTCTATTGGATATAAGGGTTCAATTCAAGGTGGAGTTTTGAAGATATCCAAAGGTATCTTGATTGTTATGAAAGCTAACAGAGTTGGGAACCTGTATAAAATTGAAGGAAGGACAGAAATTGATCAAGCGGGAGTCACATCAGAGTATGTAGGTGAATCCACTCACTTATGGCATCATTTGATTGGGTCATATTAGCGAGAAAGTAAAAAAGGTACTTGTTGATCGTAAACTACTTCCTAGTTTAAAAACTATAGATTTGAAGTTCTGTGAGCATTGTATTTATGGGAAACAAGCTAGATAGAAGTTTAAACCTAGAAAACATACAAGTAAAGATATCCTTGACTATATTCATTCAGACCTTTGGGGTCCATCTCTAAAACTCTCGTATGGAGGATCATCATATTTTGTAAGTTTTATAGATGATTACTCGAGAAAAGTATGGATCTATTTGTTAAAGAGAAAAGCTGATGTATTTAACAATATTAAACAATTTAGAGCTTTGGTTGAAAAAAACACAGGAAAATCCATTAAATGTCTTAGAACAGATAATGGAGGGGAATTTACTTCTAATGAATTTGTTAATTATTGCAAGAATGAAGGGATCGAAAGGCATAGAACCACTGTTTACACTCCACAACAGAATGGTGTTGCTGAATGCATGAACAAGAATCTTCTTGAGAGAGGAAAAAGCATGCTCAGTAATGCAAAGTTGTAGCAGGAATTGTGGGGAGAAGCTTTGCTTACAGCTTGTTACCTGGTTAATCGATCACCATCGACAACAATTGACTGAAATATTCTAGAAGAGGTATGGACAGGCCATCCATGTAATTATTCTGGTCTTAGAGTTTTTGGTTGTGATGCCTATGCACTTATACCAAAGAGTCAGCATTCAAAGTTAGATCTTTAGTCACAGAAATTAGTCTTTGTTGGATATGGTGATGGTGTAAAGGGGTATAGATTATGGAATCTCCTACTGCCCATAAGATCATCATAAATAGAGATGTCATATTTGATGAAATTTCACTTGTGAAATCAAATGATAAGAATACCATGAAATAGGTTAATGTACCATAGTTACAACAAATTCAATTTGATATACATTCATCCATGGGTGAAGATCATGAAGATGTCCGTGAGCAGGATATTCATGGGGAAATCACTCAGGAGGATGAGCAAATTAAAACACCTCAGGAAATTGAGGTAATACCATAGCTAGCTCTACGAAAGTCTACACAGATTAGATCAGTTCCAAGCAGGTATGATGATTTTGTTCCTTCTGTTGCTCTAATTTCTAATGAAGGAGAACCAAGTTGTTATAAATAAGCAACAGAGGTTTCAGATAGTGACAAATGGAAACATGCCATGAAAGAGGAAATTGATGCTTTGATTAAAAAAACATGGGATCTGGTGGAACTTCCTAAGAATAGGAAATCGGTTGGTTGTAAGTGGGTATACAAGTTGAAGAAAGGTGTTGATGAGACTATTTCGAAGTACAAGGCAAGGCTGGTTGCAAAAGGGTTTTCTCAGGAAGCAGGAATTGACTTTCATGAGATTTTTTCACCAGTTGTAAAAAAATTTTCTATTCGTATGGTGTTAGCACTAGTTGCATTACTTAATCTGGAACTAGAGAAGCTAGATGTTAAAACTGCATTTCTACATGGAGATTTAGATGAGGAAATTTACATGGAACAACCGGAAGGGTTCATTCAAAATTGCAACAAGAGTTTTGTCTGCAAACTCAAGAAATCATTGTATGGCTTGAAGTAGTCTTCAAGGCAATGGTACAAGAAGTTTGATTCCTTCATGGTGAGCCAGAATTTCACCAGAAGTGAATATGATCATTGTGTTTACTTTAAAAAGTTGGATAATGGCATGATCATTATATTGGTGTTATATGTTGATGATATGCTTGTAGCAAGAAAAAGCATGGTTGAAATTAGTAGGTTAAAGGCTCAGCTAGCTAGGACATTCGATATGAAGGATCTAGGAGTAGCAAGATAGATCTTGGGCATGGAGATACATAGAGACAAGATGAAAGGCAAGTTGAGTTTATCACAAGAGAAGTATGTGGAAAAAATACTTCAGAGATTCGATATGGATAAGGTGAAACCAGTTAATATCCCTTTAGCTTCACATTTTAAACTTTCTTTAGGTTTGTGTCCTAGTAATGATGAAGAAAAGGAGTATATGTATCGTGTACCATATGCTAATGCAGTAGGAAGTTTGATGTATGTGATGGTTAGTACTAGACCAGATATTTCACATGCAGTTGGTGTTGTCAGTAGATACATGGCAAATCCAAGTAAAGAACATTGGGCAGTAGTGAAATGGGTGCTTCGATATCTTAGAGGCACAAGCAGTTATAGTATCACTTTTGATGGTTACAGTGATAAGTTTTGCAGTTATGTTGATTCAGATTTTGCAAGTGACTTGGACAAAAGAAGATCTAATTCAGGTTATGTCTTTACTCTTGCAGGTGGTCCTATTAGTTGGATGTCAAAGCTTCAAAGCATTGTTGCTTTATCCACTACTGAGGCAGAGTATGTATTTGCTTCACATGCTTGCAAAGAGGCAGTATGGTTAAAAGGTTTATTGGGTGAGTTAGGATAGTTTCAGAAAAGTGTAAAAAAAATTTGTGATAGTCAAAGTGCAATTTATTTGGCTAAGAATATAGCTTACCTCAGTAAGTCGAAACATATTCCAGTAAAATACCATTACGTAAGACATGTTATTGATGAAGGACAGGTGATTCTTGATAAGGTCCACACTCAAAAGGAATTTTGCAGACATGTTCATGAAACTGGTTATATTGGAGAAGTTGTAGTGGTGATTGGCTTCTCTTGGCTTGTAAAAAAGGTGAAGAGCAATGAGCAAGGTATCAGGTTAATTGTTGTCAAGGTGGAGATTGTTGAAATTAGATGACAACGAATTCTTCTTTTGTAGGATTTAGATCATATTATTCAACTTGTCGTTGTAACAAGACTTAGTTAGAATATGGATAGGAATGCATTTAATGAATTCAGTTTTGTATGAAATACTATAAATCCATGTATGCCCATAGAGGTTGTATGCCAGAGAGTTAAAAGAGGAATGATTGTGTTGCTTGTAATTTCCTGACTTGAACAATAAAATAATCAATACCATTGCTCTGTGGATGTTTCCCTCTTGAGGGTTTTACCACGTAAATCTATGTGTTTATGTTTTGTCTATTTTTCCATTGAATTTCATTTACTCGCATTAATAATTTTTTCTGTGCATAATCTTTTCGTTGCTGCAAGTTTCAACAAACATGTATGCAAAATGTGGAATCAAAAACTCATGGAATGCAATGATTGTAGGATATGCACAAAATGGTGTCCTTGAGGAGGCTTTACAAATTTTCAAAGAAATGCCTCGACCATATGTCATCTCATGGAATGCTTTGATAGACATTTATGCAAAATGTGGAACCATAGACAAGGCACGTGAACTCTTTGAAAAAATGCCTTCAAGAGATTTGGTCTCATGGAATGTAATGATTGCAGGATATACACAAACTAGGTTGGTTGAAAAATCCTTAGAAACTCTTAAGCAAATGCAATCGAGAGATGTACAGGGCATAACCTTTGCCAGCATCCTTCTAGCCTATGCCAAAATGGGAGCTTTAGAAGAGGGTATGGGCATCCATTGAATCATAATTGAAAATGGAATTTTGGCAGATGTTGTAATTGCAAGTGCCCTGGTAGACATGTATGCAAAATGTGGAAGCATACAAGGTATGTGAAGTGTTCGCCAAAATGCCTCTAAGAGATATCATCTCATGGAATGCCATGATTTTAGGATATGCACAAAATGGATTTGTTGAAAAGGCATTGGAAACTTTTATGCAAATGCAATTGGCAGATGTAAAGCCAGACTCCACAACCTTTGCCAACATCCTCCCAGCCTATGCCAAAATTGGAGCTTTAGAACAGGGTATGGACATCCATCAAAGCATTATAAAAAGTGGAAATTTGTCACATCTCATAGATGCAAATGCCCTGATATACATGTATGCAAAATGTGGAAGTGTGCAAAAGGCATGTGAACTATTTGACAAAATGCCTCAAAGAGATGTCATCTCATGGAATTGCATGGTTGCAGGATATCCTAATGATGTAAGCTTCACCTATGTTTTATTTGCATACAGCCATGCAGGTTTATTGGATGAGGGCTGTAAATACTTTAATGGCATGAGTGGCTCTTATTGCATTACACCTAAAATTCATCATTATGTGTGCATGGTTGACATTCTTTCCCGTGCTGGCTATCTTGAGGAAACTCTAAACTTTATCGTCAAAATGTCATTTAAACCAATGGTGGTTGTATGGACAAGTTTGCTTAGTGCCTGTAGATCACATACGAATGTAGGGTTAGGATTATTTATAGCAACTCTACTTTTTGAGCTAGATTCTAAAAATGCTGCAACTTATGTTCTTCTGTCAAACATATTTGCAGAAGTGGGTAGGTGGGATGAGGTTCAAATGGTAAGGAGATTGATGAAAGATAGAAGAATTATAAAGATCCTTGGATGTAGCCGGATTGTAGACCATAAAATGGTACATGGTTTTTGTATAGGAGACAGATCGCACCCACGGACACAGGAGATCTATGCAAAGTTGGAGACATTGTCCTGGGAGATGAAGGCAACATGGTATTTTCCAGACTCAAGACATTTATTGAATGATGTGGAGGCTGCCACCATAGTGAGAAGCTGGCAATTGCATTTGGATTGTTAAACACACCGCCTGGTACATCAATTAGAATCGTCAAGAACCTTCGAGTATGTGTTGAGTGCCACACTACAACCAAGTGCATCTCCAAGATTTTTGCAAGACAAATCATTGTGAGAGATGCGAATGATTTCCATCATTTCAAACAAGGACAATGTTCTTGCAAAGATTATTGGTGATGCTAAGTGTTGCAATTTGTTAAGATAGGCTTGCACTATAACAAGTTTCACCATGTCAGACCTGCAGTGATAAGGAAGGGATCAGGTTGCATTTTCAGTTTCTAATTTTGTTTCAATTCCAGATGTTTGGAGATCTAGACCATGATGTTGACTCAATAGAATCAGATGTATGGTATCAACGTGCAACACTGCCTATATATACCATAGTTACCTAAGTCTTGGAGATGGGTGGATGGGGTTTCCCAAATGGCAAAAAAAATCTCAAATTTTGGAGACAGTGGGGGAAGGCTATTAAATAATATAAAAATATTTAAACTCTATTCAATGAAATTTAGGGGTTTAAAATTTATTTGATGTTGTTCAAGGTAATTTTGAGATTGGGGTTCAATGTTTTTGTAAAAATAACAATTTTTTTTAGGGGGACGTTCTTTTTTAAAGTAAAAAAGCATAAAAAAAATTTAAATTATTTTGGGAACGTACCTCCAAGTCCCCAAGTCCCTTAAACATTTATCATCAGAAAAATCTAGGGGGTGGGGGTGTGGTTCGAGTCGTCAGCAAAATCTAGGGAACACGTCTCCACGTAACACTGATATATTTTGATGGGGTATTTTTAAAGGCCTTGTTTTATGATACCGTTGAGCTGTTTTTCAGGAACCCTGCACATCTCTGGAATGTAAAGGTCAAGATGGA
The DNA here is from genome assembly GCA_037957365.1 of Torreya grandis. Classification (NCBI taxonomy): domain Eukaryota; kingdom Viridiplantae; phylum Streptophyta; class Pinopsida; order Cupressales; family Taxaceae; genus Torreya; species Torreya grandis. The sequence continues at coordinate 1,714,713 of JARHVA010003843.1, forward strand.
GGTGGAGAATGGAAAAAAAGCAAAAGACTGGAATGCTTGATGGAAATGGAAAGATGATTTTCAAGAAGGATATGTGAGAGTAGAGCTTACAATCACTCCAATTCTTGGAGATGATGGGGAGACCATCTCTTAATAGTTCTTTACTCCAACCTTTGTCTGCATTTATTGTGTCATCTTCCGTGTTAGGTTGGCCATTTGGGATTAAATTACACATACTAGATTATGTATGCAAATTTATATTTGATCACATGGATTTTGTCTCATGAATGGTTTGCGATTTCTAATGTTGCTTCCCATCTTTTACTTTGTTCATTCATGTCAGAGGTTATGGTCACAAATTATATCTTTTTAATTGAGCCTAATATTATCATACCATGGGAAAGTTAAAATATAATGTGTTTTGACGCATGATCATCCCTAGAAGTCCAAGTAATCCTGCATGTTCTTCAGTACAACCGTGGATTCAATAAGATCAACGGTTTAGGAGCATCTTCAAAGGTTTGTAATACATATTAGTCTTGGCTCCTTTTTGTTTGTGAAAACATCTTGAGAGCTGTCATATCAATCATGATTAAAGGCATTTTAAGTTTTCGATGTTTTAATAAATATTTGGTTCCATTTGAGCAGCTTGAGATCAATGTGCCTTTCGTGCATTGAAAGATATGAAAGGAATTTAAATTCTTTCTAATACTGAAGAAAAATCAACACCGTTGGATTAATGTTAATCAATGGTATAACATCCGTTTAAAGACTCCTTGAAAGAGCTTTGAGGACTTTTTATTCACGAAGGGACTTTTGAGCCATTGGATTGGGATCTTGATACGACAATAAACATTGTCTAAGAATACAAATTGACAACTATATTATAGAGAAATGTGAGAAATGGTTTATAGAGTTTGAAGCGCTGGAGTAGTTTGACCACCACAAGTTCTTGACCTTGCTGAGATAATGAGAGCTGTGCAAACTAAAACGGAAGCTGTAGAGACAACCGAAAGAAACGGATTTTATATAGAAATGAGTGGAGGAAGAATCCCCTGAAGATCAGCTGCAAGATCTGGAGATAGAGCCTAGATCTGAAGAAATGATTTCTTACGCTTTAGCCATAATGGGAGGTAAGCCAACGATAGGCATCACCTAATTTCTCTAGAAGTATTAATCCTGAAGATTTAATAGACTAGATTACAGAGTTGGAGAAGTACCTCCATTATGAACAAATATATGATCCATAGAGTGAAGTTTTCATGCACTAAGTTGAAATACCATTGTTCTTTGAATTCTGAGAAAGTTTAGATTTGGGATAGGGGGTCTGAAATTCTGATAGAAGAGCGAATTTTAAGAAGGTCCGAGCAGGCCAATTTCGGAATCAATATGAATTGTAATAGAAGTGGAACTTGAGTGTGTCTTCCTTTTGGAATTGTCTTGTCTCCATTTTTCAAAATCCATGAATTGAAGCAAAAGCTTTGAGTGTTATACTTTGCTTCCAATTGTGACTATGCACTTTGAATCATAGTCACCACATTCAAATTCGTGTTCGAATTCGCCAAGGGAAAAAATCGAAAAAATTTGTATGGTATTAGAGCTTTCAACGGTTTTTAGAAGTTTCTGAAATGGGTTTTAATCATACACTGTTACAAAGTTGAACTACCTTTCCTTTCCATCATGAAGTACTGGTCTCTTGTAGTGCATTTTACTTACAAAAATAAATAGATGAAATAAATATGATAAAGGGTCGTATGGCTAAGAAAGTTTAGAGTTGAGATAAGGGATTTAGAAGTCTGAAGTCTGGGTCAGTAAGAAGTTAAGAAACAAAGTTTAGAGTCAGTAGAATACCCTCAATTTGGAAAGGGCTTGAGCAGACCAAGTTTGGAATGAATTTGAATTGTAAGAGAAATATAAGTCGAGTGTGTTTTTCGTTTGAAATTGTCTTGTCTTCATTTTAGCAAATTAATGAAATTGAAGCACTTTTTGAGCATTAAATTTTGCTTCGAACTGTGACTATGCACTTTGAATTGGATATTTGGCTGGTAGTTGTTCATTTGAATCTCATCCATGCCATCATTTAATGGACCAAGTGGGACTCAAAACTAGGATTTCATGGGAGGTTGGGTTTTTATATACTAGTTTCATAATGTAGTTTCTCTGATTTGGCTCTTCGTTTTGTAACATAGTTTTCTTTCTGCGACTGATAACTTCTGTAACTAACTGGAATGTTCTAATTTAGCGTTGATCATATTCTTACAATACCAAGTTTTTTTTTTTTTGTTTTTTATTTTCTTATTGTTCTAGAGGTGCTTTTTTTCCATCCCATATGCAAATTTATCTTTTTTTTTTTTAAAAAAAAAATGGTGATGTACAATGCAGCTCTGCATCATGGACTTTGCAGATGTACGGTGTGTAAATCGACACTGCCATTGCCTCTAGCCATAAACCAACCGTTGGCACCTTCATGTGGCCTCATCATCCTCCATTCCAAGGCCGTCAACGAACCCTTCTCCACCGCCGGTCATCTACGTCGACCTGCTCGAGCTCCACCATCGACAACATTGAAGTTCGCATTGGAATCTGTCACCCGCCATACCTCCCATCGTCGGCATTTATATTGGCGTTAACATTGAACTGGGATTGGCTTGGTATCAACGTCGACTTTTACATTGAATTCATATCTGACAGCATTGATTTCGTAATTGGACCATTAGCGTTGGTTTGACCTCGACATTTGCATCGACATCTACCTCGGTTGCTTCAGCTGCACCATCGATAGTGTTGACAACGGGCATTCACGACAATACCACCACATATACCACCCTCGATGACAACCCACATGGCAATCACCTCTCCAAACCCACCTTTTAAACAAGTTTAAGTGTTTTTTTTTTTTTCAATAATATTTTTTAACATTAAAAAAAAATTCTTTATCCATTTTTTTAATGACATTGTATGACGTAATGGCATATGAACTTTTACTAAAGCCTTTGTATCATTGGAGGTCTAGCGTTCAAATCCCTTCGAGATCACAAAAGAGGAGTTATTTTTTGCTTGTACTATTTGCATTTGACATTTGACAACCAATTTTGCAGAGCCTTGTTTTTTGCTCTTTCAAATGCCTAAAAAGGTGATTTTTTTTTTCACTATCTATTTTTCCGAGACCTATGCAATGGTGTTATTGAATTTTAAAACTAAGCAACTAGATTTCCCATAATTTATATTTTTCCCTAACTACTTGTATAGTCCTAGTTTTTGGCACCTTCTGAAAATTCTTTATCCATTTTTTTAATGACATTGTATGGCGTAATGGCATGTGAACTTTTACTAAAGCCTTTGTATCATTGGAAGTCTAGCGTTCAAATCCCTTCGAGATCACAAAAGAGGAGCTATTTTTTGCTTGCACTATTTGCATTTGACATTTGACAAGCAATTTTGGAGAGCCCTGTTTTTTGCTCTTTCAAATGCCTAAAAAGGTGAAATTTTTTTTCACTGTCTATTTTTCCAAGATCTATGCAATGGTGTTATTGAATTTTAAAACTGAGCAACTAGATTTCCCATAATTTATATTTTTCCCTAACTACTTGTATAGTCCTAGCTTCTGGCACCTTCTAAGGGCTATATATTTTGATCTGCTCATTGGCTCTGAGTACCATTTTTTTGAAAGTGTGCATTTTTTCACACTTTACGCTGTTGTGAGTTCAAATCAAGTTTATTTAGTAAAAATTGTACTTGTAAGCAAATTTTGAATATTTGTAAATATGAAATTTGTTGTAAACACATTATATATAATGTGCCACCTTATTTCTGCTAGGGGCTAACTTTTTCCATCTTTTGGTGTGTATTACATTATCGGGAGGGCCTTATTCATTGTGTCAATCATTGTATTGGGCCAAAACATTGTAAAAACTGCATTATTATAAGTAGTTTGGGGGGTTTTCATCTTGAGTGTGTTTTTTGCTTGAGGTTCATTCCAAGGCCTTTGTTTTGCCTTCTATAATGGCTTTCGTTCAATATGTATAAGATAACATGACACTCAAGAAGTAAAATGATTTTCTATGCTTTCTCATTCTCAACAAGGACATGCTCATACACTCCATGCATAAAAACATTGCTCATTTGTAACATCATCTTTATGTGTTAGACACACATTGCCCTGCTACTAGTCTGCCTATAGTCGCTTCTCTTGCACCTACTAACCTCGATTCATCAATATATGAGCTTGCTACTATGTCTAATGCCCATGTTGTTTCACCTTTTGCACATCCTACTTTAGATCCACTTGCCTATCTCCCTGGTTCTTTTGAGAATCATACTATTGCCTTCGGTTCCTGCATACTCCATTCCATGGGTCACCTTGGCATAGGTCCTGGTATACATTCATAAGTCATTGTTGCTCCTATACAACCTATTCAATGGAATACTCGCCACGGCATTGGTTGAGGCAAGAATTTCATCTTCCTTGGGATCACTTGATGCTAGTTCAATTCTAGTTTTCGTTTGCTCTTTTCTCCTGAGGATATTAAGCAACACAAGTTTTGTTGCACCTTCACTCGTGAATGAGAGCCTTGGGGCTGCTTCAATCAGGTATGTTCCTCCTAAAATTCTTACAAATTCATATGTTTCCTTGCATGCATTAGTTGTGCACTTTGCATCGAATTATATGCAAGCATATTCTTCTACCATCTGATTTCATTTGGGATGGGTTTTTGATCAGTTGTGGTGGCATCATAAGCATTATTTGTAAGGGATCTACAAGGGTGGCACTTCCATTATCCAGCTTCTTAGTCTGCACACTATTCTTCCTTCCTTCCAATGCTCATTTGATTAAGTGCAACTCTCTTCTTTGACAATTATCTTAGGAGCAACTCTCATTTTACTGATGGCAACCTTTGACAAATTGATGTTCTCTTTTCTATAAGGAGTTATTCTTGTGAATACATTTTTAGTTTGTCCTCATTAGTGGTTTTGTTTTGGGATGTATTAAGTCACTTTGAGTTATACAAAGCCATGAAGGGTTTGTTGTTTCATCTTAGCCTACCTTCATGCATGTGTGCTCTATTCTGAGCACTTTTTCTCTATTTCAATTGCTAGACTCTCCCATCACCACCAAAGCCATCTTCTTTCTTGAGAGATCTTTTGTCTATATCTTCGACACTTCTTCAATAGACTAACAATCTCCTTTTCGTAAGGAGCTACTCTAGTGAGTACAATGTCAACATATCTTCTTTGATGTTTGAGCAATGGCATTTGTCCACCCATGTAGATTTTTTTAGTCACTCCACCCATTCAAAATTATGGGGGCAGTGAGGGGCAGAAGGGGAGGGTCGGTAGGGTGCGGGTGCATACTGCTTTGGGTGTTGAGTTCTTTGCTAACCCCTTGAAACATAAAAGCATCTATTTCAAGCAATTGATTGCATTTAGTCAATGAATTATTTTTTGAACTTTGCTGTGTTTTTGACACCTCATTGACAGAGTGGCATTCTTGTATGGAACTATTTTGGTGCATACAATGTGAGTTTGTCATCTTCAATGACCGAGTAGTGGATTTGGTCCACTCTTGTAGCATTGAAGTTCTTCACCAACATTTATTTGCACTTCTTTAGTGACTTTCACTCCAGTGCATCTATAGTGACTTTCAATCCACCCATTGCTTGAGTGATCACCTCCATTCCATCCAAACACCTTATTCAAAATTATGTTCGAGTATTGAGTTGTTTTGATTCTTAGGACTCATTGCAATATATCTTAGCTCCTCCATACACTTTTCTTGTTTTACTAGTTTTTTGAGAAACCTTGTGGTGATTCATTTTTTTTAGTTTTTTTAATAGTGTTTCTTCTAAGGAAGCCTCGTACAAATCACCAATTCCTATTTTGACTTGGCAGTTACAATGACTTAAAATCCATGTATTCCGATAAAATGGATTGGCATCTTTAAGGATACTTAGTATTGTATTGTATATTTGTACACGGGTACTTAATCAGGGCTAGTTTCTAGAACCCATAAACGAGGATTTGTCTTGTTTTTGTTTTTTTTTATCTCTCCCTAATTTTATACTTAATGGAGGGTGTTGATGTGTTCACACTAGGCTAGAAGCGGTCTTTAGCTATCTAGCTTGGTTTTGTCTATGTTCACACTATAAGAGGCTTAAGATAACATTAGCTTGAGTGGTTTATTAGTTGGAGTATTATTTGTGGCATTTGTCATTATGCACATAAGAGCTTATTCTCTTGTGCATATTTAGCCCACTCCTCCAACCACTTGCAACTATGCAAAAAACCCACCTTGGTTATTTATTTGAAGGTGTATTGTATTTTATTAGTGTGTGTGAGAGAAATATACATAGATTCCTAGGTGCATAAACTTCTTGTATTTTTGATGGCTTAGCTTTCATTGTGGTAATGGTTTTCAAAAGTGATCACGGATGTTGATTTTTGTCAACCCCAATAGATTCCATTTCAGATTATGTATGGTTGCAGCCCTAGAGGTGGTACCAAATTGAGAGACACAATTTACTTGAGCATAGGACATGTTGAAGTGGAAGACTATGTAGAGTATATGCAAGAGGTATATTAAGAAGTGAGAGAGAAGCTAGAGAAAAGTGTCATGAATTCTAAGCAGCGTGCAAATCTCAAGAGAAGAGAACAAGAATTTAAAATGGACAGCTTGGTTTTGGCACATTTGAGGAAATAAAAGTTTCTAAAAGATACATATAACAAATTCAAGTGGAAGAAGATTGGGACATGTAAATTTTTTAAAAGATTTACAACAAATTCCTATGAGATAAAGCTACTAGATGGGATTGATATCCCACTTATCTTAAATGTAGCTGATTGTACCCTTACCATGAGGTACAAGTGGGTAACGAGTATGTAAGTTCTAATTCTTCACTTTTGAGTTGGAGACAACAATCACCTAAGAAAGAAAGAGAAGAGATAGAGATGGTGATTAATTCTTGAACCATCAAAAGGACAAGAGGCATTGATAAAAAGAGTATTTGGTTAAGTGGGAGAATAGAGCAATTAAAGATCAAACTTGGATGAGTGTAGGTGAGATTTCCAAACATAGAAACCCATTAGAGGAAATCACTCAAAGATATTGTGCATAAATTCAAGACTCATACTACTTATCTAAGTTGTATGACACAAACATCTGGGATGAGCAATCTTGCATCACCAAAAAACACGTCATATGTTGATGTGTGTTTGTGAATTTTTTGGAAATGTCGCCATTGTTTATCTTGTCAAAGATGATCATAATAAGTCCAAATATCTAGAGCTCTAACACTCTAGGAACATCAAGTGTATAAGGTTTCAATCATTTAACAGAGTTCAATTTGACCCATTCTTGGTAGGGCATGAAACTATTGGTTAAAATAAGTGTTAATTAGGAAATTATCGGTCTACATTAGTCTATGGTTACATAATCGGTGTAGCAGTTTTGAAACCACTGGTCTACAAAAATCAACAATTTCACTTGTGTTGATTATAAAAGAGTAATAACCCAAAATGTTGATTTTTGCCATTTGGTCCATTTTCAACAATATGGGAACTCAAAGAAGCATTCTAGAATGTAGTGAAGAGGCAAAAGAGTTTTGAATCAGTTAGAAGAGAGAGAGAATTAGAGTTGGGAAGAGTTTGAGTAGCTTCAAAGAGGGATTTTGAGTGTGACTGTAATAGAATAGGGAGTTGCAAGAACCATTCAATTTCATTAAGGGATTGTATCTGAAATTTCCTCTTCTTCATGTTTGTAATCCAAGGGAGAAGTCAAGTGTATTGTATGTGTAATTCTATATAACATTGTCATATGAATGCAACAAAGTGTGAGTTTGGTCTCAAGTATGAGTGTGATTTTTTTGAGTGTCTAATGGAGTGTATTGATTCTAGATTGTGGAGGAACATTGACATTAGCTTGGTTCCCTCATACTTGTCATGCATCACATATGGAAATAGTCAAGCTAAAGCTTCCAATAAGACTATTATCAATACTTTATGAAAACCAATGAATAAACATATTAGTGATTGAATAATCAAATACATCTAGCTTTATGGGCATATAAAACAAGTGTCAAAACAACTACAGATGCAACCCTTTATTCATTGGTCTATAGGGTAGAAGTAGTATTTCTCCTTGAACTAAATATTCTATATTTGAGAGTTTCACTAAAAGGAATTATTGATGATGATGGCTACAAAGAAAATAATTACATTAGTTGGAAATGATAGATGAAAAGAGAATTAATCATATTGAACACTTGGGCTAGCTTATCAAAATATCTTTAGTAAGGCTTACAACAAGAAGATTACATCCAGATAATTCAATGTGGGTGATAAAGTGTTGAAATAAAATCATACAAATACCAATGCAGACAACGAACATCAAGGAAAATTCAAGCCTAATTGGCTTGGCCCCTTTATAATCACATTTTTTTGGATTGGGGGCTTATCGCCTCTCTACATTAGAAGGAAACCCTTTCAATAAAGCAAATAATATTATGCACTTGTGACAGTTCTATATCTGAGCCTTATCTCTTATCATGTCCCTACATACTTGATTATGTTTGTGATTACCCTCTTTTATGTGATGATCAGTCATTTCTTTGCTTTAGATCTCTTCATTTGTTTGCACATTTTTTCTTTTCCATTTTCCTTTGTTGTTACTTTTGATTCTTAGTCACTTGTCACTTATGGTTTATCTTTGTCCCAATAATTTATAGCTTCTTTGTGTCAATGCTAATTTCATGATTGATTTTCCTTTGGATTCATTGTAGTGTATGTTTTTCTCAATTTGATTTGTGTTTAGCCATGCCACGTGTTGACATGTGTCTTAGATTCTATTTATTTGCCATGATCTAGTACGTTGTTAATCTATGACATGTATAAGGATATGTGTGGCTGAATTTTGGCTAACACAACCTTTAACTTAGTCATATGATAATCTCTATATCTTTATATTGGTAGGAGGGCCAGCCTCTCAAGTATCTATAGCTTAAGTAGGGCATATATAGGAGGCAATGGTTGATATTGGATCATCATATTATGATTTTTTTTCTAATTGTAATGTTGTGAATGTTGCCCCCTTGAAGTGTCTTAGTCCTATATTTCAATATTTTGATCTTCTTTCAATCATACTGTGATCTATTCATGTATATTTTATTTATTTTGTGATTAATGTTATCTAAATAACATAAAATTACAAATATTCAAATTATGTAAAATATGGAAATAATCATACAAATCTAAATGTAAAAGGGTATATTGATATTGCACTTACTATAATTAGCATTAAAAGAATGGAGGAAAGATGTACTTAGCTGATTTTTGAATTTAGTTGCTCACTATATTTGTCACAGTCCCTGAAAATGTTCAATGTTTGCTTTGTAATCACTTAAACCCTGCACAAATGTTGATGATGAAACACAAACACCTGTGACGATTGATATTGTCTAAGTTTTGGTTGGTACTATCTCAAGTGACCGTGTGGGTCTTTGTGATGCCTTAGACCATGGCGTTGCCCTGATAGTTATCTCTTATGCGTGCATTCACCTTCAGTCTTGAACATGGTTATGTTTTCCTTCTTTTTGCTTCAAAACCTTAATCGCACTTTCGACACCTAAGTGACCAAAAAGTTGGGTTAACTTGCAATGTCCATGAGTGTGTTCACTTTTAATTCTGACCTTAAATTTGACATCTATTTGACTATTTCTTAGATTTTTTTATTTTTTGGAGAAGTAAATCAAAAAATCATAATATCTTGGCCATACAGTGGAATTTAGAGCCCCATTTTTCTGTAAAGATTTTTTAATCTTGACAGATTGGTGTAGTTAGATTGGTGTGATTTATCCCCTCAATGGGTGTTTTGTGAAGAAGGTAATGAAGTTATAATAATTATGGTGTATAAAAAATCCATGATAAGAACCTTGAGATTGATATCTCTCATCATTTTTTAGATGTATTTAAGATATTTCTATTGGTTTAATCCTAAATGGCAAAGTTGACATAGGCACAACATGAGACAATTAATTCAGAATCATACAAAATGACATGTTGGAGTAAAGAACAATCATAGGACGCTCTCCCCATCATATCCAAACATTTAATTAATTAATGTCAGCTCTTCTCTAACAATTCCTGTTGGCCAGCCATCTTTCCATTTCTTTCAAGCGTTACTCTCCTTTTTTTTTTTCATATTCTCCACCTCCTCCATATTTTCATTCCAAAGATGTGCAAGCTTTATACCTCCTCCATCTTTTCATTCCAAAGATATGCAAGATTTTTGAAATATAGTTCAATGTCATGATACCTCCATCATATCATAAATCAGGTCTTTAAAAAATAACCAAGGTAATATTAACTTATTATCTAGGAAGCGATGCATGTTGCAGACTATAAATCTGATTTTATGAAGTCAATAACATGATCTAGATTTCTAAACACTTAAGGGAAAAAAATTGAAAATAAACCTTGGTTTCTTCTTTATCATTGCAAGTTTGACATGGTGCACCTTGTTATAGTGCAAGCCTACGTTTATAGATTGCTTCACTTACCATCACCAATACTCGCTGAAAGAACATTGTCCTTATTTGAAAGGATGGAATGAGTTGACATCTCAAAATTTTGTCTTCCAACACTCTTGGAGATAAACTTGGTTTTAGTGTGGTAGTCAACACATACCTAAAGGATCTTGATGATTCTAATAGTTATTCCAAGGGGGTTGTTTAATAATCCCAATGCAATTGCCAACTTTTCACTATGGTGAGAGGAATAATTATTTTTCCTCCTCTAAAACACTTAGTAAATGTCTTGAATCTGGAAAACACCTTGCTGCATTCATCTCACCAAATAATTTATCTGCATTTGCATAAATGTCATGTGTTGTGCCTATGATCTATCTCCAATACAAAAAGCTTGTACCATTTTATGGTTTTCAATCTAACTACATCCATGTATGTTATTAATTCCTCTACCTTTCATCTATATCCTTACCATTTGAACCTCACCCCACCTGCCCACTTTTGCAAAGATGTTTGACAAAAGAATATAAGTCACAACATTTTTAGGATCCAATTCAAAAAGGAAAGTTGCTGTAAATACTCCTAATCTTATATTCCTATGTGATCTACAGGCAACAAACAAACATGTGCACATAACTGCCATAGGTTTAATTGGAATTTTGATGATAAAGTTTAAAGTTTCCTCAAGATAGGCAGCATGGCCAAGGTCAACCATGTACACATAATGGTCAATTATAGGTGTAATGAAATACGAGTCACTCATACCATTGAAGTGTTTATAGCTCTCATCCACTAAACTTGCATGGTGGCATGCAAATAAAACACATGCAAAGCTTACAGGTCAGGGTATGTTCCAAAGTGCTTCATTAGTTCAAAGATCGTGAAAGAATCCTTGCAAAAGAAATTTTTAACATATCCTGAAACCATCACATTCCATGAGATGACATCTCTTTGAGGATTTTTTTCAAATATTTCATTTGCCTTTCAGTATGTTTCCACATTTTGCATACATGTCTATCAAGGCATTCACAACTACTACACCTGACAAAAATCCACATTCCATTATGCTTTGATGGATGTCCATACCCTGTTCTGAAGCTCCCATTTTAGCATAGGCTGGGAGGATGTTGGCAAAGGTTATAAACTCTTGATTTACACCTACCAATTTCAAATTTATTAAAGGTTTCCAAGGCCTTTTCAATAATATTTTTTGCATATCATGTAATCATTGATGTCCATAAGACCACCTCTTTCATGTATTTTTCCAAACAGTTCATATGTCTTTTGCATGCTTCCACAAGTTACATACATGTCTATCAGGCCATTCACAATTATGACATCGAACAAGAATCCACATTTGATTATGCTTTGATGGATGTCCATACCTGGTTCTAAAGTTCCCATTTTGGCACAAGCTAGGAGGATATTGGCAAAGCTTGTGTGGTCTAGATTTGCACCTACCAATTGCATTTGCCTAAATGCCTCCAAGGCCTTTTCAACGAACCCATTTTGTGCATATCCTATAAACATGGAATTTCATGAGATAACATCTAATTGAGGCATTTATTTGAAAATCCTTAAAGCTTCAACAAGAATGACATTTTGTGCATATCCTAAAATCATTACATTCCATGAGACCACATCTCTTTGAGGCATTTTGTCCAACATATTGACCTTGCATATCTTTCCACATTTTACATACATGTCTTCTTGGGCACTTAAAACTACAACATCTGACAAAAAATTGATTTTGATTATACTTTGATGGATGTCCACACCTTGTTCTAAATCTCCCATTTTGGCACAAACTGGGAGGATGCTGGCAAAATTTGTGGAGTCTAGTTTTATACCTACCAATTACGTTTGCTTAAATATGTGCAAGGCATTTTTAACAACTCCATTTTGTGCATATCCCATAATCATTACAGTCTATGAGGCCACATATTTTTGAGACATTTGTTTAAAAAGCCTTAAAACCTCATTAAGAACACCATTTTTACATATCCTGCAATCATGGTATTCCATGACAACACATTTTTTTGAGGTATTTTGTCAAATAGTTCACATGAATTTTGTATGTTTTCACATTTGGCATACATGTATACTAGGGCATTTGCAACAACATCTGACAAAAATCCCCTTTTCATTATTCTTCGATGGATCTCCATATCCTATTCCAAAGCTCTCATTTTGGCATAGGCTAGGAGTATGGTGGCAAAGGTGAACTAATCAAGGTGGATACTAGTTCATTCTATTTGGTGAACAATGCCAATTCCTGGTGAGGATACCCATGTCTTCTATAAGCTATAATTATCACATTCCATGAGAATCTGTCTAGTTCTATCGTGTCATCAAAAACTTTACGAGCATTCACCAAACAACCACACTTGACATACATGTTGACAACCATTTTTTTGTAAAGTTATCTGTATAAAAAATGCAAATCTTGTGTGAGTGATGAGAGATTGAATTTGTTTACCTTGTGAAAGCACATTTGTGGGAATGTAGGTCTACAATAGTTGCAGTCTCCCTCATTGAAGCATTGGAAATGTGCATTGTTATTCAATCTAGTTGTACCATGATGATAATGAAATATTGTCACCATCTTTATACTAAAAAAATGGTTTTATGGCCACTTATTTATTACTGTGAATGACAATGTTATTGCTAGTGGTAACATAAATGTGTGGGATCCTTTCATTGTCCAATAATGATTGTAATGTTGATTGGATAGGATGTCTATATACTTTGGGCATTCAAGGATGAAATGCTCCACTATTTATACTGACCTTATAGCTAATATCCATCTTTCTAACTTACATCTAAGTCTATGGGAACTAGTCCTTAGTTGAGAATGATGATATTTTCTCTCCATTTAATTTTAGCCTTATATATGTATTTTATTAAATGCTCGTAAGTTGGGTTGAACTCTATAATATAATGTTGTCATTTCGTATTTGTTTTCTTCATCCAGTCATTGTTATAAACTTTTCATTCACACAATCTTTTAAGTCTTTATTAATATTTAGGAATTCTTTAGGCTAATAACCTAATTACTTATCCATTTTTAGTTTTATTTCATCCACATAATATTTTGTTTGTGCAACTCTTCATCTCTATCCCTTGACCACCTACTGATCTTCCTTTTTTTTTTTTTTTTCAAGTAACATAGTAACTCAATCATAGCGATTGCCTCTAATGGGAAATTTCCTATTTTGGAAAGGATAATTTCATAGGGAACTAAAGCCTTAATTATAATATTTTTTGTGATTAGATGATTTTGGATATTTTCTATTTTCCCCCATTTCAAACTCATCATTCCACTAGCCTGTACCTTACATCCATACAATACCAATGGTGTGACAAGTAACCCAAGCAGAAATCTAGTGGTCTTCCAATCCCATAACTTATCATCCATGCATTTGTTTTGAAGTGCATAGATAACTCTCTAACCTCCTTGCATTCATTTTATCTTAAATGTATCCCAACTAAGCTTGTCTTGAAAGTTGAGTGTGAGATACTTGTATTCTGACACCACTTCAAGAGATTATCATGCAAACTGAAAGGCAAGATGTTGCTTCTTCCATTTCATTGAGAAAAGCATAATTTTGGTTTTCCCAATGTCACCCACATCCCTATTTTTTTACAAAGGATATTTAGAGCTTGTAGGTGGTCTCTTAGATCTTGTTTTTTCTTTACCATTAGAATTAGGTCATCAACATAGAGCATGAGTTTCATCACATATTTGGCCAAGTGGACCCCTTACCTCAAATTTTGTTTATCCACAATATTTGAACTTGTTAATGTGTATCCAAAATAAAGTTGAGGATAAAGGGTAACCTTTTTTGATAACTATATCACTCCTAAAACACTTGGATAACCCTACCTATAGTTTTATTTAGCCTTGACTTACTCATGTAATTTATGAAATGTTGCTCTATAGTGCACATAATAGGACCCTAGTTACTCTATTTTTATCCATAATTTTATCCTCAACATTATTTCAAATGTCTTTATGAATTATACGAAGCAATGATATGCATCTCTTTTTTATCCCATAGCTTTTCAACTAGGTGTGTAAGTGTGACACAATGGTTGATATTTGAGAGTTTAGGTCTAAAACCTGCTTGCCCCTTATCTCTCTTTCCCTTTTCTCCCACCCAACTAATAATCCTATGTTCTATCATACTCCCAAATAGATTTGGAAAAATGATTGATCATGATAGTTCAATAATTTGAAAGATCATTTACATCTCCGCTTTTAAATAAAGGAATGGTGAGGATGATTGCCCACTTTATTGGTAAGCCATTTTAGATTACATCATTGAAAATTTCTTTGATTTGGGTGCTAGAATATATGATATGCATTTTAGATGCTCCACTTGAAGGTTGTTTATATCTCTAGGTTTACCTGTTGCTAGTTTTTTAATCCCTTGTATCATGCCTCTAGTCGTGAAAAGTTTTCCATTAACAATGATTGTAGGAGGTGCATATTGTTCATTTTCACACCCATACAATTATTGTGAATACTCTAGCCATTGACTTGCTATTATGTTTTTATCTATCTACATTTTTTCCTTATGTATCTCCCTCCAAAATATATTTAGTTCATGTTTCCCTAATTTAATCAGCCCCTTCCTCCTAGTTCTTGTATATTCTTCTTTTTTTGCCCTCATTAGTTTCTCATTTTTTTTGTTTTGTTTTTTAATTCTATCCTCAAGTTCCTTTAGTGGTCTTTGTGCTACCTTTCATTATTCATCATACCACCAGTTTGTCAAGAATATATTTTTTTCCTTATTTTTTAGGTTTATATATCTTTCATGTGTTTAGGTCTTCTTTAATGGTGTGCATTATCCTCTCGCTCTATGTAATCTATACCAATGTTAGATTCTCCCTTACTTTCCACTTCCCATCACTTTCTATTAATGTCACCCTAAAGACTTGATGATTATCCTCTATTAAGAGGATGTTTCCTATGAATGGTAGTTTATTTTGGTTGACCCCAGTGTGCTCATCATGCTATTTATCTCCTTGTAATTGGAGTTTCATAAATATTGGGTGGTGATATGATTTAATTTCCATGAGATAATTTTCTACTTCTACTTATTGTATTCTAGGTATATAATTTTGTGAATATTTTACATAGTTGATTAAATTATGCCCATTGTACGTCTCACACATATAATTTCTTGAATTTTTCCATTTAATCATACCATTACATATAAGGAAAATGTTCATGCTACATAAACCTAATACCTCTTCTCCAATGTTTGTGATAACCCCATGCTCATTTTTTGAATCCTTCGTCCATTGCTAATTTAATTCTTTTGCCATCCAAAGAGGATTCATATATAGACCCTCATTACTTCCTATAATGTTAGCTTATTTGTTTTTTGTCCTTGCATTAAATTCCTTTATTAAAAAATATCAAGAAATTTTTCTCTACTAAATTGCTTTATTAAAAAAAAATGAGGAGAATGTATGTTTACATTAAATATCAGGTAATTTTTCTCTACTATCAAGAGTTATAGTCGCCATGTTATTTAGTGTGAATTGTAAATAGAGTCAATAAATAAAAGCCTCTATCCATTAATTCCATGAATGTTTTCATAGAGAGGAATTATTACAATTTCAACAACCCTCATGGTAAGGAGTTTTCCCTATTAGTATATGCATAAGCATGACATTATTTTAGCAAGGGAGACCCTGTGGTATTTAAAATGCTATCAATATATATGTAGTTATAGACACCCAAATTTGGCACAAAACATTATTTTCATGTTTTAATTCTAATTTAATTTATTGAAAAAATTGTAGATTTTAATCTATTTCTAGGATGGCCTTAACCCCACATAAGTTTATATTAGGTCTATAAAGCTAAAAATCACCTCAAATTTTATCCAAAAGGTATATATTAGTGCATTTAGACTACATCTTATCCATCAGCTAACCCTTCATCAAAAATAAAGATTGAACTATATCTTGGATAAACCCATGGTTTTATGTAGAGGTCTGATTACGAGCATACATGATACATAATTTATAATACTTTTTCAGTGATTTCCCAACTCCATTACTTTTGTTTTGGAGTATGCATGTTAGATCAAAGTGAATATTCAACCATACAAAATATTCTACCCTACACATTTATGAATAAAGGATATAGTCACAATCAAGAAGACACAACACACATGCACTAGAAAACCTAGGCTGTGAAACCCTATATAGACACACCTAGCGATAAAGAGGCACACTTGGTAGGACATGTATAAGAATGAAGTGATTAGGATTGCCTAAAATAACATTTCATAGGTAAAAATTTATCCTAGAGTAGTGCATAGGTCCATAAACTCAAAAGTAGGTCAAGCATAGTCGACACAACTAGTATGCATACTCATATTTATAGAGTAGTCAAGGGGTAATCATTTATTAACCTCTTTATCAATTCATTACTTTGCTCTAGCTTTCATTTGTTACACTTGGGCTTGTTTTTTTTCCTTAAACATATTTGACTTATGTATTTTAGTTGTATATTCTTAGATATATTTAAATGCAACTTGCTTATGCCTATTTTATGTAAAAACCATATCAGGGTAAATATAAATGGTGAACCTCAACTCTTTCCAACACACAACCCTCTTTTATTACACTTTCAAGGCTGATTTTAGATCTAATTTATTTTGGTACTTGTTTTATACCAAACCCTAACTGGTATTTAGGTACCTAAATCATGCCAATTTTTACATAGGGTTTGATATTTGCTTGTATCCAACTTAGGGTCTAATTATCTATTTCCTTATAGGATTTCATGGCTATCTACAAATCTATTTTTCAGATTTATATATTCTTATCTATAACATGACTGAATGTTCACTTAATAAATCACCACTTTCAACTTACAAATGATATGGTGCTTACAAATTTAACATTGACATATCTAAATATTTCCATGATTACTTAGGGTGTTGATCCCATGGCTTCTTATCACATTCACATTATTTCAACATAAGGGAATAGGGCACGGTATGTTTCTTTCCCTCCTCCTTGTTTATAAATGGAATTAAGGAAATAATACTCTCTTAATATCCAACTCAACAAACCCTATAACATTTTACAAAAATTATAAGGAACACAAGCTAAAATTTATGCCCTCGACTTAATTAAACAATTGGTCACTATAAAAGACATAATGCAAGATACCTTTCATAGTATAATATTACTAAAAAAAATACCCCTAATAACTTTGCATCTTTGATTAATGTGTGGAAACATAAAAATGAAGATATTTCCTTTCACTTAGAAGGATTTTTTTTGTATAGGTAAAATGATTTTGACCAGAGCTATGAACTGACTCTGGGACACAAAACAAAGGGGCACAATCCCCAAAATAAACATAACCTCAATAATAAATATATGGGAAACAAACAAAAACAACATATACAAAAATAAACTTTAACCACAAGAAGGGCACTCAAATAAAGATAAGAAGAAAACTCAGAGACAATATTGTTACCTAATAGCAAAAGATTAGCTAAGAGTCAGCAACCATTACAAGACCAAGTAGAGGAACAAATGGGTATGACATCCCATTGAGGAATATAATTTAAAAATAAAGGAACAAAGATATTAACTTATCATTAAAGCCAATCTTATCCCTTGTCTAGAAAGGAGTTCCTCCATATTCCATTAAGTGTTGTCTTTCACCATTTCCTAGGCTTCTAATCTTGACCTTTTTGCCTCTGGTCTCTACCACAAAAATATTTATTTATACATTATTTATGATTTAAATCTAAAAAATGTTAATAAGGTTATTTTAGATAAAGGATCATGATTAAACACATGTAGAGAGGCTTTCTTTATGACAATAAGTATAACTAGATATTCCTTATCACCTTCAAATATGATCATTAAAGGGTTTGATAATACATCACAAATTCCATTGGGAATAATTATATTCAATGTTCAAATAGGACCTAGACATTTCCTTCATAATTTAATGTAATACCTAGCCAAATTAGTTACAAACTTTTTCTTGGGATACATTGGATCCATGCAATGCATGTTATCACCTCTACATTACATCAATGCTTAAAATTTATACATAATGAGTCTATCCACATAGTTTTTGGCGATAAAAAATATTTTAAATACTAAAAATAAGTGGAACGCATAAAGTTAATTGTTCCATAATATAATTCAATTCAACCAAATATCATTGTCCCTCAATCCTCAAAGCCTATCAATGAGGCACACACATATAAGCTAGTTAAGCCAAACAAGAATGTTGAACATCAAGAAGATGATTACAAACTTGATGATGTAGATGAACACTTAATAAAACTAATTTTTACACCTAGTCAATATCATGATGATATAACCATATGGGATAGTATCCAATTGCATAAAAAATACATGAAATAACCTAGTGTACACTTCAAACAACTAAAGCAATCTAGCTCCTTACCTTTTCATACTTTACAACAATATGGAAAAGGCATGCTTGTGCCAAAATAATTGTATTTAAAGGTGAGTAATTAGGGATATATGAAAAAGGGATTATAGAACCAATAAATATCACCCCTAATGAGTCATTATGGTGAAAAAAATTGACTTTAAGAAGATGTTGTGCAAGGTTTTATGTCTTGTTGTATTGTCCTTGGCAAAAGCACCGGTTTTATACCAAAGTCCAATTTTTAGCTCATGTGACCTAAATTAATTGACTGGGATGCTTATTATAAAATTTACACATTAGATAATTTTGCTAATGATTAAGCCTTACAAGAATATGTAGGATCTTATATTGATCTACCATATTTTTATCGTAAATCATGATTTTGTTATAAGATAATCCAACATGCATATTTTGGAGAATGTGAGATTGTTCCTATATAGGAATATATCCCATTAGATGATCTCAATTAATTACCCACCACACATTAAATTTAATATCTTTCTACATTGATTAATGAAGAAACCAAAAAAATCAATTTTGGAACAATGTAAACTCCTAAAATAGTTTTACTTGGAGCATTAATGGTGCTAAAAGAAGAAAGAGACCATCAACAACTTCTAGGAGACTTTCTTAAATTTTTTTCTTGGACTAATTTGTATATTCCTAATATTTATCCATAAATATCAGTTTAAAATCTTGTTATGGACCCTGATGTCAAACCAATGAAGAAAAAATGAGTAAAATGATCACAAAGTGGCTTTACTAGTCAAAGATAAAATTAAACACTTACTAGGTGCGAGGTTCATACAACCCATTGATTTTTTTCCATGGATGTATAAAATTATCTCAGTTTCAAAACCTAATGGATGTATTTTTATATGCAATAAATTCATGGACATGAACAAAGCATGTCCCAAAGATTAATCTCCTTTACCCAATATAGATATGATTTTAAATTTCCCTTTCTAAGGTTGAAATGTTAAACAAGGATTATTCAACAAACCCCAATGAAATAATCACTTTTCAAAATTTATTCAAACCCTAAGAAAACAAAAATGATTTATTATTATTTTAAGTACCTCAAAATAACACAAAAAATATTATTCAAGGATCCCAAAATTAGCAAAAAATATTCCAAATTTATAGCCAAAGAAATCAATCAAAAATTTGATTTTTGGCAATGTTTATTGCTAGAAAAATATTATAAAAATATTGAATATTCATGTGGCTGATTCACACACTCAACAAGCCTTCCAAGTGAGTCTCCAACCCTTAGATAGGGTTTGATACCCCTGAAAATGTATGAAACCCTTACACAAGGTAATCGTTTCCCTAGGATGACCTCCAAACCCACTTTCTCAACTCACCAAGTAGTTCACCCACCTATAATTATAAAATTGATGTTGAAAACACCCTTATTTTTTAATTAAATCACTATACAACCTCCTTAATTTTTTTTTTCATAACTAAAATAAAGGGTTTCCATCCTTGTTCCAGCTACCTTGAAGGGGTTTCATCCTCAAGGCACAAGTCAAGCTTTTCATGCTTACAATTCAAAGAAACAAAATATTCAAAAAATCATGAACCTTTCCAAATGATCCCCCCTTTGACCTTTATATCCTTCCCACAAGTGTGGTTTCCAAAAAGGGAGGGAGAGTAATTCAAATTTAAAAAGTCTTTTCCTTATAACCTTTTATTGAATCACTTAAGCATTCATGACCCTCAAAGGTCCCCTCTTTAAGTGAAATTAGAAACATAAATTACCTTTTTTGAAAAGAGAAAATAAGGCCCATGTTCCCCTTTTATCTCCATTCTTCCCTTAGCTTATTGGAAAATAAATAAAGCTAAGGGTTCATAACTCATGTTGAAAATGGGGACATGACAATCCTCCCTTCCCAAAATTACTTGTCCTCAAGCAATTACAAGTTAGAATGTTGAAGGATGGCTGCCCCTTCCCAAGTAGCATCTTCGAAAGGTAAATATTTACAATGGACCAAGTATTTAGTGATGAACAATTTTCTAAGCTTCCTCTCTCTAATATCCATAATAGATTATATAATCAAAATTAACTTACCGTACCCATCAAGGGGTGGCAAATCCATGGATGGAGTGATGTGCTACCCAAGTGCCCTTTTTAGGAAAGATACATGAAAAATATTGTGTATCTTGCTAATTTTTGATATCTCCAACTCATAATACACTTCTTTCACCTTCTTTAGAATCTTGTAGGGACTATAAAACTATGGTTTCAACTTTTACACTCCACTTTATTTGATAGACGATTGCCTATAAGGCCACAATCTTAGAAAAACCATATCACCTACCTCAAAATGTCTTTCTATTTGGTACTTATCTAAATATATTTTTTCTGATTTTGTGATTGTTGTAGGTTCCTTTTGAGCTGATCTAAAATTCACATGCTTTTTTAAATCAAATGAGCAGCCCAAGGCACTTTAATATCACTCTAAATTAGATAAAGGAAAGAAAAATAATCATAACCATACAATGCCTTAAAGGGGGATATGCTAATTGACATATGGTATGTTGTATTGTAACAAAATTATTCCATGTAAAACCATTTATTCCACACCTTTTTCTGCCCTAAAACATAATTTCAAAGATATCCTTCCACCCATTTATTCACAATTTCAGTTTGCCCATTTGTTTGGGTATGGTAGCTAGTAGTTGGGGACAATTCGGTGCCAACCAAATGAAAGAGATATTATAAAAATAATGTCCCTATCACTTAAAATATTTTTAGGCAACCCATGAAGCTTGAATGCTTCTTTGAATAAAATATCAGCCACCATAGGAGCATTGCAATGGGATGGTAAGGCAAAAAAATGAGCAAATTTGGTGAGTCTATCCACCATAACCAACATGGAATTATTACCTTGAGTCATGAGAAACCATATGATTAAATCCATAGACAATTTCTCCCATTTTTGGTGAGCAATAGGTAGAGGTTGTATAATGGAAATGTGTGCTCTCCTTTGTTATGTTGACAAATAAAGCATTCCCTAATATACTGAAGTACCTCTCTCTTTAGACCCTTCCAATAGAATATTTCTATTACCTCTTTGTAAGGATTAAAATGCCCTTGATGTCCCACCATAGGTGAATCATGAATAACCATTGGTATTTGTGCCTTAATCTTAGATTTAAGTGTCAAAAAAATTCTATTTTTGTACAAAATCAACCCATCCACAACTACATATCTCTCATCATTCATGTTTACTTCCATTACAACTATATCCAAAGCATCCTTAACATATTCAATAGTTAGGAAAACCTTCCAATCTATTTTAATTTAACTTTTTGCACACAAAATAGGCTTTTTAGATAATGCATCAGCCATTACATTATTTTTTTCCTTCACATACTCAATGTCAAAATTATAAGATTGCAACTTGCTTGCCCATTTTTGTTGTCTATCATTCAAATAAATTTATGCGAGGAAATATTTAAAACTCTTTCAGTTGGTTTTCACCACAAATTTTCAACAAATCAAGTTTAAAATATTTATACAAAGCATGCATAATGACTAACATATATTTATCATAAATTGAGAATTTTCTCTCAATTTCCTTGTTTTCTACTCTCACAAGTAATTGGGTGTCCTTTTTGAATTAGGATAGAAACTATGCATTCCCTTAAAGCATAAAATTCCAATATAAATGGAATAGTAAAATTTTGAATAGCAATCACTAAGCATGAACTTATGATTCCTTTGAGATATTTCCAAGGTTGTTTTGGACTAGTTGAAATCACCTTTCTTTGTCAAATCTGTGAGTGGGGCAACAAGCTGAGAAAAAACCCTTACAAACCTCTATTAGTATCTATATAATCCCAAAAATCCTCTCAACTAATTAAAATTATAGGTGGTGGCAAATCCAAGATGGCTTGTATTTTTTGTTGGTCAACATGGACTCCTTGGGAGTTGATCTCATGTCCCAAATATAAAATTTTACAAGTAGCAAACTCACATTTTGATTTTTTTGTAGGAGAGTTTGTTTTTACATCACTTACAAAATCGTATCCAAGTGATTCAAGTGCTCTTACCATGTATTACTATACACGATAATGTCATAAAAAAAAACCAAAAAAAACCAGAATGGCATTAATTCCTCTTATAAATATGATTTGTTGGCAACATATGGAGAGTACATGACATATCCCCCTCCTTTCAAGTAAGAGTTGAGTTTAAATGGGTTTATGACTTAGAAAAAAGGTACAGGAGGATCCAAAATGGGGTAGGATAGCCAAATGGATTGGCATGAGGAGATAGGGAAGGTTACCCTACCCAATTTTGATGGTTCTAAAAATAATCCAGCCAGGGCTTGTATTAACAAGACAGATACTTAATTTTCTTTACATCAAATGAGAGAAGATGATGCTTTGAAACTGATCATCCTAAAATTTGAAGGGGCTTCCCATGAATGGTGGCATGAAGGGTCGATAACGCTAGGTCACAACATCATTAAAATTTATGAGGAATTATGCGTAAAGATAATTGACAGGTTTGATAGGGCAAATTCAAAGTTGTGCATATGAGACTTGGGATATTTACAACAAGGAAACTCATTGGGAGAGTAAATTTCAAAATTTTAAATAATAACAACCTTGGTGATGGATATTTTAGAGAATAAACTTATGATTGTATTCATTGAAGGGTTAGCTAAATCCCTTAAGGGATTGGTCAAATTTTTTAACCCTCCTTCCCTCCAAATGGCCATTAAAAGGGCCATAGATATTTAGCATGTATCACCTATAGTGGAAATTATGCCCCTTTAAAGGTATAAAATCAACACTTTACATATTGTGTGGCATGGGGAAGAAATAATTTCAAGGCAACCTAGGATGGTAAATTCAAAAATGGGAAAATCAAACCTTCCTGAGTATAAAAAAGAGTGTTTCCATCAAGGGGAAAGGCACCCAAAGGAGATGAAAACAAATTATAATATTTTTCAACATAAAAGGGAGTGTTTCTATCCAAAGGGAAGGCCTTCAAAGGGGATGCCAACAAATAACATCAGTGTAAAAAGGACAAAAGGCAACCCCTAGTGGGAAAGAATAAACTATAAACAAATAGGGAAACATTATTGACACTTTGGCCACCCTAACCATAATTCCAAATTTCCACCCATTTAAGATAAAAAGAGTCTTGAAAGATAATAAGGTCACTATACTCATAGATAGTGGTGCTACACATACCTTTATGTATGAGAAATTGGCTTCAAGATGTGTCTTAAAAACTACATCTTTTGAAGGGTTCAATGTGACATTGGGAAATGGATTCTCTCTTCCTTGCCACCATAAGATCCCATAATTTAACCTCACCTTGGGGAAGCATAAAGTACAAGGAGATTTCCATGTGATTGACATAGGGTAAATTGATTTATCTATAACATGACTGAATGTTCATTTAATAAATCACCACTTTCAACTTAAAAATTATATGGTGCTTATAAATTTAACATTGACATATCTAAATATTTCCATGATTACTTAGGGTGTTGATCCTATCGCTTCTTATCATATTCACATTATTTAAACACAATGGAATAGGGCACACTATGTTTCTTTCCCTCCTCCTTGTTTACAAATGGAATTAAGGAAACACTACTCTCTTAAGATCCAAATCAATAAACCCTATGACATTTTACAATAATTAAAAGGAACACAAGCTAAAATTTATGCCCTCGACTTAATTAAACAATTGGTCACTATAAAATACACAATACAAGATACCTTTTATAATATAATATTACTAAAAAATAATAACCCCACTAACTTTGCATCTCTAATTAGTGTGTGGAAACATAAAAATGAAGACATTTCCTTTCACTTAGAAGGATATTTTTTATATAGGTAAAATAATTTTGACCTAAGCTATGAACCGATTCTAGGACACAAAACAAGAGGGCACAATCCATAAAGTAACCATAACCTCTAGAAGAAACATAGGATAAAAAAATTAGATACAAAAATAAACTTCAACCACAAGAAGGGCACTCAAACAAAGATAAGAAGAAAACTCAGAGACAATACTACTACCTAATAGCAAAAGATTAGCTAAAAGTTAGCAACCATTACAAGAACAATTGGAGGAACAAATGGGTATGACATCCCACTGAGGAATATAATGTCCAAATAAAGTAACAAAGAGATTAACCACTCATTAAAACCAATATTATCCCTCGTCTAGAAAGGAGGTCCTCCATCTTCCATTGAGTGTTGTCTTTCACCATTTCTTAGGCTTTTAATCTCGAACTTTTTTCCTTTGATCTTTGCCACAAAAATATTCCCTTATATATAGCTGATTTCAATCTCAAAAATGTTAATAAGGTTATTGTATATAAATGATCATGATTAAACATATGAAGAGCGGCTTTGTTTATGACAATAAGTATAACTAGATATTCCTTATCACCTTCAAATATGATCATCAAAGGGTTTGATAATATATCATAGATTCCCTTAAGAATAATTATATTTAATGTTCAACTAGGAGATAAACATTATCTTCACAATTTTATGTAATACCTAGCCAATTTATTTACAACCATTTACTTGGGATACATTGGATCCATGCAATGTATGCTATCACCTCTGCATTACATCAATTCTTAAAATTTATGCATAATGCGTCTATCCACATAGTTCTTAGCAGTAAAAAAGATTTTAAATATTAAAATAGAGTGGAACACATAAATTTCATTGTTCCATAATATAATTCATGTCAACCAAATATCGTAGTCCTTCAATCCTCAAACCCTATAAATGAGGCACACACATACAAGCTAGTTAAGCCAAATAAGAATGTTGAACATATTCAAGAAGATGATTATGAAATTGATGATATGGATGAACACTTAATAAAAATAAGTTTTATATGTACTAAATATCATGATGATTTACATATATGGGATATTATCCAATTAAATAAAAAATCCATGGAATAACCTAGTGTAGACTTCAAACAACCAAAGCAATATAGCTCCCTACCTTTTCATAACTTACAATAATATGGAAAAGGGCATGCTTGTGCCAAAATCATGGGATTTAAAGGTGAGGGATTAGGGAGAGATGAAAAAAGGATTATAAAATCAATAGATATCACCATTAATGAGTCATTGTGGTGGAAAAAAATTGACTTTAAGACGCTGTTGTGCAAGGTTTTATGTCGTGTTGTATTATCCTTTGCAAAAGCACCACTTTTATACCCAAGTCCAATTTTTAGCTCATGTGACATAAATTAATTGATTGGGATGATTCTTATAAAATTTATACATTAGAAAATTTTTCTAATGATGAATCCTTACAAGAATATGTGGGATCTTATGTTGATCTACCATATTTTTACCATAAATCATGATTTTGTTATTAGCTAATCCAACATGCATATTTTGTGAATGTGAGATTGTTCCTAAAGAAGAATATATCACCTTAGATTACCTCAATTCATTACCCACCACACATTACATTGAATATATATAAACATTGGTTAATGAAGAAACAAAAAAAATCAATTTTGGAACAACAGAAACTCCTAAAATAGTTTTACTTGGAACATCAATTTTGCTAGAAGATGAAAGAGACCATTGACAACTCCTAGGAGACTTCCATAATTTTTTTTCTTGGACTTATTTATATATTCCTAATATTGATCCATAAATATTAGTTTACAATATTATTATGGATCCTGATGTCAAACTAATGAAGCAAAAATTAGTTAAATGCATCACAAAGTGTCCTTGTTAGTCAAAGATAAAATTCAACACTTACTTGGTGTGAGGTTCATACAACTAATTGATTTTTTCACATGGATGTAAAAAATTATATTGGTTTAAAAACCTAATGGATGTATTTTTATATGCAATGAATTCATAGACATGAACAAAGTATGTCCCAAAGATTACTCTCCTTTACCCAATATAGATATGATTTGAAATGTCCCTTTTTAGGGCTAAAATGCTATAGAAGAATTAGTTAACAAACCCCAATGAAATAATTACTTTTAAAAATTTATTAAAACCCTAAGAAAACTAAAAATGATTTAATATTGTTGTAGGTACCTCAAAATGGCACAAAAAATATTATTCAAGGATCCCAAAATTATTAGAAAATGTTCCAAATTTATAGCCAAAGAAATCAACCAAAAGCTTGATTTTTGAAAATGTTTATTACTATAAAAATATTAAATATTGGTGTGGTTGATCCACACAGTCAATAAGGCTAAACAAGCCTTAAAAGTGAGTCTCCAACCCTTGGAGAGGGTTATCTACCCTTGTAAATGTATGAAAACCTTAAACAAGGTAATCATTGCTCTAAGACAACCTCCAAACCCACTCACCCATCTCACCAAGTAGTTCACCCACCTGCAATTATCAAATTGGTGTTAAAAACACACTTATTATGTAATTGAATCACTATAAAACCTCCTTAAAAATTTGTTCACAACTGAAATCAAGGGTTTCCATCCTTGTTCCAGCTACCTTTAAGGGTTTTCATTCTTAAGGCACAAGTCAAGCTTTCTGTGCTTAGACTTCAAATAAACAAAATATCCCAAAAAGATGAACCTTTCCAAATGATCCCCCCTTTGACCTTTATAACCTTACCACAAGGGTGGATTCTGAAAAGGGATGGAGAGTAATTCAAAATTCAAAATTCCTTTCCTTATAATCTTTTATTATATCACTTAAGCATTCATGACCTCAAAGGTTCCCTCTTTAAGTGAAATTAGAAACATAAAGTACCTTTTTTGAAAAGACCAAATAAGGCCCATGTTACCCTTTTATCTCCATTCACCCCTTAGCTTATTATAAAATAAATTAAGCTAAGGATATTCATAACTAATGTTGAAATGGGGACATGACAATCCTCCCTTCCCAAAATTGCTTGTCCTCAAGCAATTGCAAGCTAGGATTTGAAGGATGGCTGCCCCTTCCCAAGTAGCATCTTTGAAAGGTAAATATTTTCAACAAACCAATTATTTGATGATGCCCTATTTCTAATCCTCCTCTCTCTAATATCCATAATAGATTATAGAATCAAAACTAACTTACCCTCCTCATCAGGGGGTGGAAAATCCATGGATGGAGTGATGTCCTGCCCAAGTGCCATTTTTAGGCAAGATACATGAAAAACATTATGGATATTTATATTTTATGGTGGCTCCAAGTCATAACAGCTTTCCATTTGGTGCTTATTTGATTTTATATTTTTTTGATTTTGTGCTTGTTGTAGGTTCCTTTTGAGTTGATCTAAAATTTTCATGTTTTGCTAAATCAAATCAACAATCCAAGGCACTCTACTATCACTCCAAATTAGATAAAGGAAAGAAAAAGAATAATAACCATACAATGAATTGAAGGGGGACATAATTATTAACATATGGTATG
Source organism: Torreya grandis (assembly GCA_037957365.1). Taxonomy (NCBI): domain Eukaryota; kingdom Viridiplantae; phylum Streptophyta; class Pinopsida; order Cupressales; family Taxaceae; genus Torreya; species Torreya grandis. The sequence continues at coordinate 1,743,065 of JARHVA010003843.1, forward strand.
TTGTATTTTAACAAAATTTTACCATGTATAACCATTTATTCCACACCTTTTGCTACCCTGAAATATAATTCTAAATATATCCTTCCACCCATGTATTCACAATTTTAATTTACCCATTTGTTTGGGTATGGTAGCTAGTGCCTGGGAAAATTTGGTGCCAACCAAATCAAAGAGATATTACCAAAAGAGGCTCATAAATCTAATGTCCCTATCACTTACAATTTTTTTAGGCAACCCACAAAGCTTGAACACTTGTTTGAAGAAAAGATCAACCACCATAGGAACATTGCAATGGGTTGGTAAGGAAAAGAAATGAGCAAATTTGGTGAGTCTATCCACCACAACAAACATGGAATTATTACCTTGTGTCATTAGCAGACCTATGATTAAATTCATAGATATTATCTCCCATTTTTGGTGAGGAATAGGTAGAGGTTGTAGAAGACCAGTTGGAAATGTGTGCTCTTTTTGTTATGTTGACAAACAAAGCATTCCCTAACATACTAAAGTATCTCTCTCTTTAGACACTTCCAATATAACCTTTCTCTTACATCTTTGTAGGTATTCAAATTACCTTTATGTCCCACCATAGTTGAATCATGAATAACCCTTAGTATTTGTGCCTTAAGCTTGGATTTAGGTGTCAACAATTTTTTTTTTTTTTTGTACAAAATCAGCCCATCCACAACTACATACCTCTCATCATTCATGCTTCCTTCCATAAAAAATATAGACAAATAATGATTAACATATTCAGTAATTAATATATTCTTCCAATATATTTTAATTTCACTTTTTGCACACAAAAGTCTTGCTAGACAACACATCAGACACTACATTATTTTTTCCTTCACATACTCAATGTCAAAATCATAAGATTACAACTTGCTTGTCCATTTTTGTTATCTATCATTCAATTCATTTTGTGTGAGGAAATATTTTAAAATATTGTGGTTTTTTTTCACCACAAACATTCCAAAAATCAAGTATTGACAAAACTTAGCCAAAGCATGCATAATGGCTAACATATATTTATCATAAATTGAGAATTTTCTCTCAATTTCCTTGAGTTTTTTGCTCTCAAAAGTAATTGGGTGTAATTTTTTCATTAGTATATCCCATATTCCTTCCCCTAAAGCATCAAATTTCAATACAAATGGAATAGTGAAATATAGAACAACAAGTACTGGGCATGAACTTATGATTCCCTTGAGTTTTTCACCTATTTCCAAGGCTATTTTGGACCAGATGAAATCACCTTTCTTTGTCAAATTTATGAGTTGGGTAGAAATATGAGAATAACCCTTTAAAAACCTATATTAGTAGCTACATAATCTTAATAATCCTCTCAACTTAAAATTAGTAGGTGATGGCCAGTCCAAGATTTCTTGCATTTTCTGTTTGTCCACATGGACCCCTTGCAAGTTGATCTCATGTCCAAATATAAAATTTTAAAAGTAGAAAACTCACATTTTGATTTTTTTTCAAAGATATTTTATTGTTCCATCACTTAAAAAACCATATCCAAGTGCTCCACATGCGCTTCTTGTGTCTTGTTATACACTAGAATGTCATAAAAAAAACCAAAATAACTTTCCTCAAGTATTGCTTGAATATATGATTCATGTAATATTAGAAAGTGGTGGGAGAATTGGTTAATATATAAGGCATAAATAAAAATTCAGAGTTCCCATAGTGACATATAAAACTTGTTTTCTTTACATCTTCAAATTTAACCTAGATTTGATGATACCCTATTTTCAACTCAATCTTGGATAAGAGAACCAATCCAAAGAGATCATCAATAAGATCATCAATCCTAGGTATGGGGTACCTATTCTTAATTTTATTCTTATTCAAAAAACTATAGTCAATGCACATTCTTATGGTCTCATCTTTCTTCTTCACAAGCATCATTGAAGAAGCAAATGAGTTGGAACTAGGGCTTATGTGGCCCATATCTAGAAGCTCATGAATAACTCTCTCTATTTCTTCCTTGAAAATTCTTGGGTGGTGATAGGGTGAAATGATCACTACTTTTGTACCTTATTCCAAATCAACGATGTGTTTAAATACTCTATCTATGGGTAGACCATGAAGAATGTCACCAAAAACCTTGACATGCTTGTTAAGAAGGAATTGCACATCCTTATGAAGAGGTTGTTGCCCTGAATCAACATTCATGTCTTTAACAAAAAAAATGTCTTCCCACACAACCCACCCTTTGTTTAAATCTATTTAAATCCTTTTGGTGGTCACTAGCATAGGTTACCCATTTCTCAAACCTTGAATAACCATTCCTTGCCTACTATTTTGAATTTTAGTTGCATAGTTTAAAGATTTTGAGTGTAATCTCTAAGGGAGTTCAACCATTGTACCCCTAACACCAAATAAATTTACCCTATGCCAATAATATGGAAATATCCTTGTAATTTATGATTCCCCAAGGTGATTTTTAATTCTAGGATCTTATGGTGACAAGGAAGAGAGAATCAATCTCCCAATGTCACATTAAACCCTTCAAAAGATGTAATTTTTAAGCCACATCTTGAAGCCAACTTCTCATCCACAAAGTTATGTGTATCCCCAATATCTATGAGTATAGTGATCTTATTTTCTTTCAAGACTCCTTTTACATTAAAGGGGTGTTAATTTTGAATTTTGGTCAGGGTGGCCAAATTTATAATCATGCTTCCCTCTTTGTTTATATTTTGTTCTTTCCCACCAAGGTTTCTTTTTTATCCTTTTTACACTAATTTTATTTGCTTTTATCCCATTTTAATCCCTTCCCTTTGGATGAAAACTCTCTCTTTGATGTTAAAAAATTATAATTTGTTTGCATATCCTTTGGGTGCCTTTCCCCTACTAGAAACACTCTTTTTTTTTCTCAAGAAGGTCTAATTTTCCCATTTTTGAATTTACCATCCAAGGCTGCCTTGAAATTATTTCTTCCCCATGCCCCATAACATGTAAAGTTTTATTTTTCTACCTTTCAAGGGGTAAAATTTCCACTATAGGTGATACATTCTCAATATCTATGGTCTTTTTGATGGCCATTTAGAGGGAAGGAGGGTTAAAAGATTTGACCAATCCTTTAAGGGATTTAGCTAACCCTTCAATGAAAAAAATCATAAGTTTATTCTCTAATATCACCAAGCTTTCTATTCTTTTAAATTATACATTGTACTCTCCTATTGAGTTTCCTTGTTGCAAATGTGCCAAGTCTTAGATTTGCAAATCCAAATATGCCCTATCAAACCTATCAATGATCTTTATGTAGAATTCCTCATAAGTTTTAATGATTTTGTGCCTTAAGGTTATAATACTTGATGCCACCATTCATGGGAATCCCCTTCTAAGTCTTGGATGATCAATTTTAAAGAAGCATATTATTTCATTTGATGCAATAAAAAGTAAGTATCCATAATTCTAATACAAGCCCTAACTAGATTATTTTTAGAACCATCAAAATTGGGTAGGATAGCCTTCCCTATCTCCTCATGCCAATCCATGTGGATGTCCCACCCATTTTTAGAGCCTCCTCTACCTTTTTTCTAAGTTAAAAACCCATTGAAACTTAACTCTTTCCTGAAAGGAGGGGGGTATGTCATGTATTCTCCATATGTTACCAACAAATAAAATTTATAGGAGGGTTGTTCCTTCCCTTTCCATGAAGTTTATTCCTTTTGAAAAACCTTATATTTGGTTGTGGATATTATACCTATGTCCATGGTGCTTATCATCATAACCTATGCTCTATCTCCCCTCAGATCCTTCACTATTTGAAGGAATTCACCCATCACTTCTTTCATCTGCTCTTGTGCTCAAGATAACCTCTTAAGCCTAGATCTATCCATGTCACTATTTGACATAAAAAAATCTATTATCTCATAGTTATCTAAGAAATTAGCTCTGATACCAATGAAATGTCCCTTTTTAGGGCTAAAATGCTAAATAAGGATTATTCAACAAACCCCAATGAAATAATTACTTTTCAAAATTTATTCAAACCCTAAGAAACGTAAAAATGATTTATTATTGTCATAGGTGACTCAAAATGACACAAATAATATTATTCAAGGATCCCAAAATTAGTAGAAAATATTCCAAATTTATAGCCAAAGAATCAATCAATAACTTGATTTTTGGCAATGTTTATTGTTAGAAACATATTATAAAAATATTCAATATTTGTGTGGCTGATCCACACACTCAAAAAGGCTAAAAAAAACTTCCAAGTGAGTCACCAACCCTAAGAGAAGGTTCACTACCATTGGAAATGTATGCAACCTGTTAGGACCTAGGAGCAGTCAGGATCTAGAACACAAAGCTCTGATACCACTTTTTAGGATCCACGCTCTATAAGAGCACAATTGATTACCTTTGTATAAGCAACTAAACACAGAATTTAACCAGAAGTAATAAGTAACTAGAATTTAGAAACAACATAGAATATGAGAGACAATACAATCTTGTATTAATACTCATCCAGAAGGAAATACAATGAAGTGCCACACTCTTCTTCCCACACCTCTAGGGCATACAGATATTCTCCCTCAAGAGTTCACTCTCTCTCATTACAGTCACAAAAAACAACTCAAACATAGAGTTGTTGTTCACTCAACCAGTCAGTAACAATACTACCAGTACCAACCAAGTATGCAACGTACTCCAAGTAGATCTCCCTGATCTTGCTCCTTGTGTTGCAAATCTCCTTTGACCTTGCTATCCCATATATCTCCTTTGACCTTGCACACACACATGCCTATAGATCAACTGACCTTACTTACCCATGTAGATCTTACCTGATCTTGCATACCTTGCAGATCAACTGATCTTACACACCATGGTGATCTCCCCTGACCTTGCACACTTGCAGATCAACCTGGTCTTGCACACTTGCAGACCTAGATCTTACAATCGGGAGGATCCCTTCTTTTATCCCTCTAATTACAATACAACCCCATGGGTCTCTTAAATAGATCCCATGCAAACAATAATTAGACTTCTTAATTACAATAATTAAAAATGTAGCCCAAGACTAAAATTAGTCTTTTACATGCAAACTAACTGTCTGTCCAAAAATAGACCAGTTCTGGAGATGCATGCAAACACATGCACACATAGGCTGCCGATGTCGGTTCTTGTCTGACTAATGTCGGCCGACCCATAACCGATGTCGGTTACTGCGAACACTGAAGATGACCGATGTTGGTTGGCCTGATCGATGTCGGTTTCTATGTAACTCAACAACCTCCTTGTTTGCATCCCTGTGAAGATTTTAGCTCCACAACTTAACACAACCCTCAAACAATCTAATCATGATCTTAGGACAACCTCTAAACCCACTTGCCCAACTCACCAAGTAGTTCACCCATCTACAATTATCAAATTTGTGTTAAAAACACCCTTATTTTGTAATTGAAGCAATATAAAACCTCCTTAAAAAGTTGTTCACAATTGAAATCAATGCTTTTTGTCCTTGTTCCAGCTACTTTGAAGGGTTTTTGTTCTCAAGGCACAAGTCAATCTTTTCATGCTTAGACTTCAAAGAAACAAAATATCCAAAAAAGCATGAACCTTTCCATATGATCCCCCATTTGACCTATATAGCCTTCCCACAAGGGTGGTATCCAAAAATGGAGGGAGAGTAATTCAAATTTAAAATGTCCTTCCCTTATAATATATTATTATATCCTTAAGCATTCATGACCCTCAAAGGTCCCCTCTTTAAGTGAAGTTAAAAAGATAAATTACCTTTATTGAAAAGAGAAAATAAGACCCATGTTTCCTTTTTCTCTCCCTTCACCCCTTAGCTTATTGGGAAACAAATAATGCTAAGGGTATTCATAACTCATGTTGAAAAGGGGCACATGACATGATTGTAGATTCCATAGCTAGATATGAGATTCTATCCTTTATGGATGGCATTTCATGATATAATAAAATAAAAATTAATCTTTTGGATCAATTTAAAATAGATTTCACTACACCATGGGGTAGATTTTTTTATGTGGTCATACCTTTCAAACTTAAAAATGTTGGTGCTACTTATCAACAAACCATGACACACATATTTCATGATTACATGCATGACATCATTAAAGATTGTCTCAGTGATATTTTAGGAAAATAAAAAAATGTGAGGATCATATTCAATACATAAGATTGAGTTTTGAAAGATTGTGTAATTTCAATGTTTAATTAAATCCAATGAAGTGTGTCTTTAGTGTCACATCAGGGAAATTGTTAGGTTTTATAATATCTCAATGAGGCATCAATGTGGACTCTAAAAAAATAAAATTTATAGATGATATGCCACCACCCACCAAATTAAATCAACTAAGAAGTTTTAAAGGTAAAACACGAGAAATACCAAGGTTTTTGGCCAAGTTGGCTAATAAGACCCAACCTTTTTCCAGATTCTTACATAAAGGAACACAATTTAAATGGGATAAACATTGTCAAAAAGATCTTAATGAAATCAATGATTACTTAAAAAACCCACTAGTAATGATGTCAATTATCCTAGATATACCACTATTATTATACATTTATTCCATTGAGAATTCTTTATGGATTTTTTTAGGACATTACGATAATGAAGGTTGAGAAAGGAAAATCTACTACATTAGTAAGACATTAGTCGATTATGAAAAGATGCATAATTCAATGGAAAGACTCTAATTGGATATAATTTTTGTAATGTATAAGCTTACACATTATTGTTGATGTAATTTTTTTTCACACCACATAAAATTTTTATGAGGTAGCCTCTAACATTTTAGGATTGATGAAAAGTATTTACTTCAAGGTATAAGTTGTAAGGTATTGGGTTTTGTAAACAACTTGTTGGTAGAATAACAATGAGTGAGACAACTTGCTTACCATAGGTGGATTGGCTATAAATGAATCTAAATATACTTGAGATAGGTTTATTGATGATGGTTCTAAGCTAAGGTGGGTGGGACTTAAAAAAGAAATTAAAAAGAGGGAAAGGTAGGGTAGGAAAGGAGGCTTGTAGACCACACTAGATGAAACTTTTCAAGACCAACACTTAAACTAGAGGTTGGAAAAGAAATCATAAAACAATATTTATTACAGGTTATTGTATCAAACTAATAATCAAACATAGTTATGATTAAAATAGAACCAAAATAAAACATACCTAAACACATGAAATCAATGATTGTCACATTGATAGACTATAATAACACATCCACAAGGGGGATTATGATTTATATGCAAAAAATATTTAGATCATATATAACATTATATATATATATATATATATATATATATATATATATATATATATAAAACTCATACATAACTAAAATTATAAGAAACTATAATTATAGAACTTATTACACAATCCACAAGTTGGAGAAGAATTAGATTTTACATATTAAGACTAAAATTGTAGAACTTCTCATAGTTTTGTGTTCGAGGTACAATAACTAAGCAGTGTTGGAAATATTGTCATTGATGTCAAATGTCTAGTAGTATTGGTGACAAAGGCCCCACAACATTTATTGTCTAAAGGTGTTTTTAATGTTCATATATTGACTTAAGTGTGTTAACATTATTTAAATATTAACGGATATATTCTTGGTTGCATAAAGATAAAAGAGGGCCCATGAAGAATTCAAAAAGTCACCAAATAAAGATAAAAGAGGGAAAGGATGATTTTCCCCATGAAGGTTCACCATGTGACTTTTCAAATGAAATAATTCAAAGGGTCATGCAAGTTTGGTGCCATATTCCATGTGAATTCTCAAAGGTTATTTTGAAAGCTATAAAAGGAGGCTTGGGAAGCCACTTATAATATACAAGTGCGTGGTTTTTAATTGTTTTATATAGCTTACAAGAGAAAAGGAGATAAAATAAAGAGATATAGTAGTTTTCTATCATTTGTTGAGGAAACAACATTGAGAGATAGTTATGTTTTATACACAAGAGGGGTTGGTGCTCCTATGGGTGGGTGCTCACAAATCATTGTTATGTTGGTGCTCAGCAAAGGGGTTGGTGATTCTAAAAGTTGGTGCTTGAAAACTTTGTAAACTTGAGTTGGTGCTCATTTACATACTTGAGATAGTTCTCCATGGTTTTTCCCACATTGGGTTTCCACAAAAAAATATGGTGTATCTCTCTCTTGTGTGGTGCATGTTTTTGTTTCAATTTTATTATATAGCTTGAATGTATGATTAAGTGGTTAAAGAAAAGTAATTTGAGTAAGTAAAATATTTAAAAGATTTATGATATACTAATTCACCCCCGCCTCTTATTATATCTCATTCTTAACAATTGGTATTAGAGTAGGTTCTTTCAAAAAGAGTTTAACAACTTGAAGGTAGATCAAGAAAAGCATGATAGCCAGAGCACATGAAGGATTTTATTCAAATAAGGCACCTTTATTTGATGGGAAAAATTATTCATTTTGGAGGAAACTTACTTGATGGCCCTTAGATTCAACATTTGGCAAGCAATGATAAATAAATATGAAGAGCCACAAACACATGTAACTAATCCCATAGATAAAAAGATAAGTGAAAATAATGTTAAAGATTTAAATGCTATTTTATGTGGTTTATGTGAATTATAATTTGTTAAAGTTATGCAATGAAAATCTACTCATGAAACTTGGGTAAAACTTGAGAATATTTACAAAGGTGATGGAAAAGTTCAACAATCTAAGCTCCAAAATTTTAGGAGATAGTTTGAGATTCTGAAAATGTAAGAGGAAGAAAATATAACAAGTTATATTTTGTAGGTTGATCAAATAGTAAATCAAATTCAAGGCCTTCAGGAAAAATTAGAAGAGTCAATGGTGGTACAAAATGTTTTGAGATCTCTACCATTGAGATATGATGCAAAGGTATTTACAATTGAGGAAATGAAAGGTATAGCCAAGTTAAAGATGGATGAACTACATGGTATTCTTACAGCATATGAGATGTGGACTAAACAAGAGAAACCCTCAAAGAGGGAAGGTGCTTTCAAAACATCTAAGAAATACAAGGCTAAGCTTCAAGAATCAAGTGACATCTCTAGTGATGAAGAAGATGACAACGAATCCCTACTCATCTACAAGACTAAAAAGGGCATAGGTAAATATCAAAGAAAGTTGCCATTTAAATGTTTTAAATGTGGTGAGATTGAACATTTTTTTAACTAAGTGCCTAGATAAGAATAATAGTGACAATGAAGAAGGAAAGCCTACATACAAGAAAATTTTTGAAGGCAAATATAAGAAGAGATTCAAGAAGAAGAATTTATATTCTAAAGATATTAGCTCAACTAAAGATAGTGGAGTTAGTGACTCAGATGAAAAAGAGATTCTATTCATGACCATACATGAAGATGCCTCCACAAGTAAAAGTATAGATGATTAAGAAGAAGAACCTGTTGAAAGCAAGGATGAAGCCAAGGTGAATCTAGAAGGAGAACTCAATTGTGTCTTAGAAGAATTAAAAGATCTTGAGAAGAAGAATCAAATATTGAAGCTCCAGATCGAGAAAAATGAAAAGGAGTCAAAGGAAATAATTGAATATCTACAAGCATACATTGAAGAAGCTAAAAGACTGAAGAAGATCTAACAACAAAATTGTAAAATATAAGTAAAGAATGTGAAAGGTATGTTGTTGAAATTGCCTCTTTAAAAAATATATCATGAAAATAAATAAAGCAACCAATGATAAAGTAGTCAGTGATTCAAAATTTGAGGATAACACTAACATGTTGAATAAGATATTAAAAAGGCAAATATTAATGTCAAATAAGATAGGTATCAGATTTAAAAAAGAGAAAGGGGAGGCCACTACTTTCACAAAACTTCAAGACAAGGTTAATAATAAAAAAGAAAAGAGCTATGATGAAGCCCTTATAAAAGAGAAAATGAAAAAGGAAGAAGTTAAGAATGTAGAGGCCAGCTTAAACAAAGAAGGTTGGAGAGAACAAAGCTACAAAATACCACTAGGACAAAGATACACAAATTAGAATAGGATTAGTAATTATTATTTTCATAGTTATTATTTATATTGTAATGGTTATGGTCATAAAAAAATAGACTGTAGGAAAAGAGCTAGTAGTTTTAAAAACAAGGATAAGGGAACTCATGTCGAGTCAAGCAAAAACCACAACTATTTTGCTCCTCTATCAAGATTTAATGAAGAAACCATAGTATGTTACAAGTGCAATAATTTTGGACACATAGCATAACATTGTAGAAGCATGTTTGAGTTAGTCAAGAAGGACTAAGGATTCAAGGCTCCATTCATCAAGAAGAAAGTTTAGATAGATTCATGGTAGAAGCAATAAACTGAAGAATCTATATTTGTCTAGATAACTTTGCATGCAAGAAATGAAGAAAAACCATGGTTCATAAATAGTAGATGTTCGAGGCACATGATAGGAGACAAGAGCAAGTTCATAAATCTAAAGAATATCAATGGTGGCACAGTAAAATTCAAAGATAATACCATTGATAGAATATATATAAAAGGTGCATTAAGTTTGGATAGTGGTAGAAGCAAGAATGAGAATGTATTATATGTATAAGGTCTTAATCATAATCTACTAAGTGTAAGTCAAATGTGTGATTAGGGACACACATTAAAGTTTTATGTAAAAGGTTGTGAGATTATAAGAAAATATTTAGATGTGTTGATTATTGATGATTAGAGGATAGGCAACATGTTATCAAATATCAAAGGTCAAAAATGTTGTTTGAGTCAAGTTGAGTAAGGTTGGCTATGGCACAAGAGAATGGGACACATAAATTTTGAAAATCTTGCTAACATAAATAAGAATCAAGTAGTTAGAGATATTCCAAAGATTACAAATCCCCCTAACACAGTTTGTCAACCATATCAACATGGGAAGTAGGCCAGAAGATGGTTCAAGACAAAGGAATACTCGACTACTCAGATGTTAGATCTTATTCACATTGATCTATGTGGACTTATCAGAACTTAAAGTACTCAAGGTGATAAATACTTCATGTTGCTTTATGATGATTTTACATGTATGACTTGGGTGATGTTTTTAAATTAAAAATCAAAAGCTTTCAACCACTTTAAAACATTCAAGGCTTTAGTTGAGAAAAGTAAATTGGTTCAAAGATTAAGTGCCTAAGATCAGATCGAGGAGGATAATTCATGTTAGATAAGTTTATTGAGTATTGTGAATACCATGGGATAAAGAGACATTATTTAGTAGCCAAAACTCCCTAGCAAAATGGAGTAGTTGAATGGAAAAATAGAATAGTTTAGGAGATGGCAAGGACAATACTAAATGAATCCAATATGCTATAAAAATATTGGAAAGAGGTAGTAGACAGATCAATGCATATCCAAAATAGAGCATTTTTGAGAGTCAATAGTGATAAGACTCCCTATAATTTATGGAAAGGTAGACCAACTATTGTTGATTATTTCAAAGTTTTCAACAACAGATGCTTCATAAAGAGAACTGATGAAAAATTGAGTAAGTTTGAATCTAGAGAAGATGAAGGTATATTTATTGGATGCTCCAACAAAATTAAAGCTTAAAAATATTATAACAAAAGAACTAAGAAGATAGTTAAAATTACAAGTGTCAGGATGGATGAAGATGTAGCATAAAGAGCCAGTGATCCGATGAAAATTCCTAAAATCATTGAAGAACATTTTGAAGAATTAGATGAAGATGAGAAGGAGCAAAAGGACACCAAAAACCCATCCAGATATGTTCAAATAAATCATAATGAAAGTGACATCATTAGGAACATAAATGAAGGAGTTCACACCAGAAGAATGATGGTAAGTGAATCTGAGCAAGTTAATTTTTTTTGTTATACAAAATTCAGCCTAGAACTTTTTCAAAAGCTAGACATGATGAGCATTAGGTTAAAGCAATGGATGAAGAATTAAATCAAATATAAAATAATGATATTTGACAATTAGTTCCTAGAATGAAATATTAAAATGTGATAGGAACAAAATGGGTATACAAAGATAAGTTAAATTAAAATGGTGAAGTTACAAGGAATAAATGAAGGTTAGTATGTAAAGGATATGCTTAGATTGAGGTTATAGATTTTGAAAAAACTTTTGCACTAGTGGTGAGGCTAGAAGCTATCAGGATATTTCTTGCATATGCAATGTTTAAGAATTTTAAAATGCTTTAGATAGATGTTAAGTCTACTTTCCTGAATGAGAAGCTAGAAGAGGAGGTCTACAATGAGCATCTTGAGGGATTTATTCTCTTAAATGATAGAAGATATGTGTGTAGATTAAAGAAAGCACTGTATGAATTAAATTAAGTTCCTAGAGCTTGGTATGTGAGGCTTGATAGGTACCTAAAGGATCAAGTCTTAAAGAGAGGTTTTGCTGATAGTAATTTCTTATAATGTCCCATGATGAGTGGATCACGGATGCTCTGGATCCCATGCCAGTAGGCCCCATATGGGATGCTCCTGGTTGGTTGGTCTCAGGCTCGTGCCAAGAGGTAATGCTCGATGGTCTTTGTGACTGGCTAAGGTGACTCAGAAGAGGAGTCCATCAAGCTACAATTTTGTGGTTTGACAGCTAGTCCCCCTTGGTATCAAAGCACAGGTCTCAGGGTCGAGACCTTCCTGGGTGGGTGAACTGTAATGTCCCATGACGGGTTAATCATGGATGCTTCGAATCCCATGTCAGTGGGCCCCATATGGGATGCTCCTAGTTGGTTGGTCCTGGGCTCATGCCAAGGGGTAATGCTCGATGGTCCTCTATGACTAGCTAAGGTGACTCAAAAGAGGAGTCCATCAAGCCATGGTTTTATGGTCTAATTCGCCATTCTTCTATTGATGGGAGGCATGAATTGCCTAACCCAGAGTCTCTAGTAGAGATAGTTTATCATTCCCATGATGGTGATAGTGATTGGTTTGATGACATATTTGATATCATCTATGATTCTAATCAAAGTTATGATAATGAGGTTTGGTGGCCATTTGTGCTGGTTTATGGGCATATGAGGGTTCATCTTCGCATTGACTATGTTTTACATGCACGGATGGTTATGTAAGGGTACTTGGTTGATAAAATTATTTTTCATCTCTTACAGTGGGTTCTACATGTTGGTTTGGGATCTAGGATGGAATCTCAACAGGCTGGGCTAAGATTGCGTGAGGACAAGAAATTTCAAGGGGGTGGACTATAATGTCCCCACTTTAGTAGTTGACTTAATCAGTTTCAGACATACTTACTATTTGTAGTAAGCTAGTGGGACATAGTGGAGGCCGATTTTGATGATGGGATTTGATACTCCTTGATGAGAGCTTTCTAATGAGCTATCACTTGCGCTATTTGGAGTCTAATTGCTAGTATATTTTAATGCCTGAAGTGCTGTAAAAGTAACATTTAACTTAATTACAAGATATTAAGTGTTACTTTAAATATTCACTTTATGGGGATGATTCCTAAGGGAGACATAAGCAATATTCTAATATATAAACTGTTTCACATCTTTTATCCCACATTGCTCAAGTGAGTTGAGTCACCCCTTAGAGAAAGGATAAAAGGAAGTGTTTGTGGCTTCTTTAGGCATGTTGGATAAGAAGAAAAGAATTGTTGCACTTGCAATTTGCAAGTTATTTAGGCATTTGAGAATGTCCTTCTCATCTATAGCACTCTAGACATCAATCTTCGGGATTGGTCTTTGGAGTCTATGCTTTCAGCCTCATACAATTGTGCCACTATAGCAACCACGCCACTGTAGCAGCTGCACCACTATAGTAGCTGTGCCACTATATTAGCTGTGCCACTATAGCAGTCATGTCACTATAGTAGCTCATCACTGTAGTAGCCATGTCACTGTAGTAGCTCATCACTGTAGCAGCCATGTCACTATAGCATCTCATAGAAGCCTAGAGAGTCCATAGATACAAACCTACAGAATCTATAGAAGCAACCTGCAGAGTCTATAGAAGCATTGGACCAGCCTGTAGAGTTTATAGAAGCAGCCTATAGAGTATGTAGAAATCAGCCTGCAGTTTACAAACTCTATAAAAGTAGGCTGTAGAGTCTATAAAAGCACTGGATAGGGGGACTGGTTGTCAGACCATAAAACCATGGCTTGATGGACTCCTCTTCCAAGTCACCTTAGCTAGTCACGAAGGATCGTCGGGCATTACCTCCTAGCACGAGCCTAGGACCAACCAACTAGGAACATCCCATATGGGGCCCACCAGCATGGGATCCAGAGCATCCATGATCCACCCATCATGGGACATTATAATTCGCCCACCCAAGAAGGTCTCGACCCTAAGACCTGCGCTCTAATACCAAGGGGGACTAGCCATCAGACCACAAAATCGTGGCTTGATGGACTCCTCTTCTGAGTCACCTTAGCCAGTCACAGAGGATCATTAGGCATTACTTCCTGGCACGAGCCTAGGACCAACCAACCATGAGCATCCCATATGGGGCCCACTAGCATGGGATTTGGAGCATCTATGATCCACCTGTCACAGGACATTATAGTCCACCCACCCAGGAAGGTCTCGACCCCGAGACTTGCACTCTGATACCAAGGGGGACTAGCCATTAGACCACAAAAATGTAGCTTGATGGATTCCTCTTTTGAGTCACCTTAGCTAGTCACAGAGGACCATCAGGAATTACCTCCTAGCACTATCCTAGGACCAACCAACTAGGAACATCCCGTATGGGGCCCACCAATGTGGGATTTGGAGCTTCCATGATCCACCCATCATGGGACATAACATTTATACATCAAAACAAAAGGTGAGCACTAGTTGATTGTTGTGGTATATGTTGATGACATAATATTTGGAGGTAATCATGAAAAAATGACAAAATATTTTTCTAATAATATGCAAAAAAAATTGAGATGTCTATGCTTGGATAATTGTCATTTTTCTTAGGAATGCAAATATCTCAATCAAATAAAGGTATTTTCATATCTCAAAGCAAATATGCCAAGTAGATGTTGAATTTTTTTGGTTTTGAGGATTGTGAACCAATTGGCACACCAATGGGTATAGAGAACAAGGTGAGTAAGGATGAAGATTCACCTAATGTAGATAAGTTATTGTATAGATCTATGATTTGTAGTCTTTTATATTTGACAACATTGATGTCAGACATCATGCATGCAATAGGCATGGTCATGATATATAAGGTAGGCCTGAAGGAGATTCATGTTTAGTTGGTGAAGAGAATATTTAGATATGTCAAGGGGACATTAGATTATGAATTATGATATCCCATAGGTAGAGATTTCACTTTGGTTGCTTATACAGATTTAGATTAGGTAGGTTGTTTAGATGACAGGAAGAGTACAACTGGAGGAGATTTCTTCCTCGGTGATAGATTAGCATCTTGGCTAAGCAAGAAGCAAAACTCAGCATCACTTTCTATAGCTAAATCAAAATATATTACAACAATGTTGTATTATACTCAAGTTGTATGGATGAAGCAAACTTTATAAACTATCAAGGTAAAATATGATGAACCTATCTCTATTTACTGAAACAACACAAGTGCTATTAATATTTCTAAGAATCCAATGATGCATTCAAGGACAAAACATATTTCTATCAGATATCACTTCCTGAGAGAGTAGGTAGTAGATCATCAGATTAAGTTGGAATATATCAATACTATAGAATATATTGAAGATATCTTCACACAGTCACTACCAAAGGACACATTCGAGTATTTGCGAGAGAAGTTGGGAGTAGTTTATTTTACTTCCTACCACTGAGGATCAACATTAGTTATGGGGGAGCTAAGTGTTAGCTCCAGGACAAACCATTTTCCATTGATGTCAAAGAGGGAGAAGGATAGGAACAATTACAGGAACAGGTTCAAAAAATAGGATGCTACAATAAGGGGGAGTTATTATATGTTTTCAATTGGTAGTATGTGCAAGTCTTAGTTTTAGGTTGGCATGTGCAGTGCAGGTTTCAGTTTGAGGTTGCCATCAATGACAAAGGAGGAGATTATTGAAAATATTGTCATTGATATTAAAGGTCTAGTAGTATTGGTGACAAAGGCCCCACAACATTTATTGTCTAAAGGTGTTTTTAATTTTCATATCTTGGCTAAAGTGTTTTAATATTATTTAAATATTAATAGATATGTTATTGGTTGCATAAAGATAAAAGAGGGCCCATGAAGAATTAAAAAAGTCACTAGCTAAAGACATAAGAGGGAAAGGACACTTTTTCCCATGAAGGGTCACCATGTGACTTTTCAAATGAAAGAATTCAAAGGGTCATGCAAGTTTGGAACCATTTTCCATGTGAATTGAAAGGACTCAAAGGGTGAATGACAAAGGTCATTTGGAAAGCTATAAAAGGAGGTTTGGAAAGCCATTTTTAATATGCAAGTGCATGGTTTGTAATTATTTTATATTTCTTAGAAGAGAAGAGGAGATAAAATAAAGAGATATATTAGTGTTCTATCATTTTTTGAGAAAGTAACATTGAGATATAGTTATGTTTTATACACAAGAGGGGCTAGTGCTCCTGTGTGTGGGTGCTCACAAATCATTTCTATGTTGGTACTTGTAAACTTTGTAAACTTGAGTTGGTGCACATTTAAATACTTGAGATAGTTCTCTATGATTTTCCCACATTGGGTTTCCACATAAAAATATGGTCTCTCTCTCTCTCTCTCTCTCTCTCTCTCTCATATGTGGTGCATGTTATTGTTTCAGTTTTATTGCATATCTTGAATATATGATTAAGTGGTTAAATAAAATTAATTTGATTAAGTAAAATATTTAAAAGATATATGATATACTGATTCACCCCCCTCTCATAATATCCCTTACTTAACAAGAGTGGGGTGAATTAGTGATGCAAGACATTTCAAATTTCAATTGTAATCCTTTCAAATACTTAATCATTGATCACATGCATTCATAAAGCATATAAGAAGTTCATAACAATGAATAGGAAAGATGATGCAAGATCACACATATAAAACAAGATTTATGTGGGAAACCCTCTTAAGGAATAAATCCCACTCTCAAGCCTACAAACACATGGACTATTTTTCTTATAAGATAATCATAAACATGAGACCTTTTAGTGAAGTACCCACTTCACAAGGATCACCCACCCCTAAGTATGAACAAGCACCCACTTGTTCTAGATGTTGAGCACCCACATAACACCTTATAAAATCAATAACTCTAGAACTCTAATTTTAGATCAATCTAATTGGTGAAATAATGTTTAACACCTCTCTTTCAAATCATCACACACACTCAAATTTGATCATACAACAAATGCATCAAAACACCCTTTTTGGATCACTCTAGGCTTCTTTTTTCATCCTTAATCTGATCTATACTTCAATCCATTCATTGAGCACAATCTCTCTGATCTCTTTCCTTCATCTCTATCATCTTCTCTCTCAATTCATTCATATTGAGTCTATAAAACATTACCTTGGTCTCCACTATTTATAAAGTCTTCATGAATATTAACTTCTTGGTCAGCAATAAGACTTACCTTAACCCTTAAGACATCTATCATGCTACGACATATCTCAAATACATTATCATAGGTCAGCCATAACATTTATGGGTCACACTTAAGCAACTACACCTTTTAATTAGGCCTTAGTAGACATTAAAGGTCTCATGGAGACTTATTCACCCATTTAGCACTTTATTGATCAATTTAAGAACATACGATCAATTTCAAATAATTGGGTCCACTCAATATGACCCTTATGACATCTTCATGTGAATACATCCACCAAAACACTCTTTTGCCAAAGCAAAATTTTATTAAATAGAATTATGTACATAGTAACACCATGAAAAAACAAATAGTTAAATTTGAAGCTCTATAACTTTGACTGTACAAAAATTCATACTTTCTAACTAGATTCTCTAGATGTGCCTTGATGTCCTTTACAATTTTTATTTTTAATGCAATAATAAATTTATCTTGGATCAAAAGATATATATCAAAAACTAAAGAATGGTTTTTCCACGTTAATCTGAATATTCAAATTCCAACAGTCATTGTTCAAACAATAAAAATTGAGCACTTTAACCTCATCTCATGCTCCCTAGCAACTTTGGACAAATACTCTTCATTGGTCTCCTTAGGAGTATCCTGGAGTTTACCTTGAAATTCTCATCATTGATCTTAGATCAAAGCTCCTACGATTTTTCCACTTAGAATCTTGATGTGCCTTTTACACATTTAACTTTTTGACTCAACCCACACCATCAATTTTTATTTGTACGAACACCCACAAACCATTGATCTTCTATCAACTCAATGATATTGAGACACATGTCACAAGCACATTTAATCTAAAAAGCCTTTGACAATTTGAATTCACGTGCAACATTGGATCAATATTTGGATGATGAACACTCACCATTAGATCTACTAACTAGTGACCTTAGTTTTCAACATAGTTAAACTTGACAGTCTCTGACCCATCACAGTCTATATGAGAATATTTGAAGGTTTATAAATTTATCTATAAAACACTTCAAGAGTCTAAATATTTAGGGTACCTTCTTGGCACTATAGAAAACATCTCCATGAAATCCTTTGACCCTAGTTGAATTTTTGAGTACTTATAATAAATGCATAAACTTACTAGTTCATTCATATCTGTATGACGTGCAATGATGATTTGGCTTCTCTTAAGCTAGAAGATGCATGTTTATTTTTCCAAATGATCAAGTGACACACCATAACTTCACCAAGACATCTATGGATGCCTTACAACTTCTTCTTTGTCCTTGTAGTTGTGAAAATATGTCATATCCCTCCAAGCTATCAAACACAACTTCTTTGTCATTCATGCACTAGAACCATATACTCTTTTTGACATTAATGATAACCTAAGACATCAATGACCATGATCAACAATCTCTCCCTTTATCATTGATGGAAAAACACCCTCAAAATTAATTTTCACTCATTTTAACTTCTTCATTCTGATCTTTCTCCCCCTTTGACATTAATGATAAAGGGTCTCTTCTTCAACAATCCAAAAATCATTCCTCAACATTATTTATTCATTAAAATACTATTAAGATACTCAAGATACTTACATAATTTCAAGCATATGAATCAATTTCTCCCCCTTTGACATGCATCAATATGAATTTGGACTTTTTTGATCCTTGGACTTGATAAATTGATCATAGAGCTAAGAAAGCTCCCCCTAACATTATGCACATTTATTCAAGTCTCTCAAATTATCTAAGTTATCTCCCCCTAAATCCATGATATATTTGAAAAAAATCATCTTTAATAAGTCTTCTCAATGAACTAGGTCTACCAGCAACACTTCAAATAATATGGATCTCATAACAACAAAAAAATTACCCTTTATCCTCTACAAGCCATCATGGTTTAGAACCTTTACAAATCACTCTCATGGAACCATGACATAAACAACTTGTCATGTAAATAAATTGAGACCTTATTCATGATATAAAAAATATGACAACACATTCTCCTCCTACTCAAATGAACTTTTAATGATTCATAGACAAGGAGATGACTCCCAAGCTTTGTCTTAGATACTCAAATGTGGCCTTCATTAATGGTTTAATCATAATGTCTACAAGTTATTCTTTTGTAGACACATATTCCAATTTAATAATTTGATTACTTAATTAATATCTTAAGAAATGATATCTAATAGAAATGTGTTTGGTTTTTGAGTGCATAACAAAAAATTTAGAGATACTAATTGCACTAGTATTGTCACAATAGATAGGATAATGTCAATTATGTCTTACCTTATAATCTTCCAAGGTTTGTTTCATCCACATTACCTAAGTATAATAGGAAGCAAAAAATATATACTTAGCTTCTAAAATTGATAGAGATACGTAGGCTTGCTTCTTGCTTAGCCAAGACACCAAGCATTCACCCATGGAGAAGACACCACCACTAGTACTTCTCTTATCATCTACACATTCTACCCAATCTGCATCAGTGTATGTATTTAGAGTAAATTATTTACTCCTGGGGTGCCATAAACCATACTTTATTGTGATATTGAGATATCTTAAGATCCTTTTGACTAATTTTAAGTGAGATTCTCTGGGATTATCTTGAAACCTTCCTACAAGTCCTAGTTCTTGCATGATATCAAGCCTAGAAATAGTAGAGTATAAGATACTTCCGATCATGGATCTATATAAAGTTTGATCAAATTTTAGTGAGTCATCTTGTTTACTTAACTTACATCCAGTGATCATTGGAGTACTCATTGGATTACAATCCAACATGTCAAACTTTATTATCATATCTTCAATATATTTTGCCTATGAAATGAATATCCCTTCATTAAGTTGGTTAATTTGTAATCCTAAGAAGAAAGAAAGTTTTCCCAATAATGACATTTCAAACTCAGTCTTCATAGCATCTAAAAAATATCTACTCATGTTGTCATTGTCAAAACTAAATATTATGTCATCAACATAGACTACTACTAGTAATTGATGAGTGCCATCTGTCTTGATATATAAATTATTGTCATCTATTCTTATTTTGAAGCCTTGGCTCAATAGATACTTGTCTAATCTATCATACCAAGATCTAGGTGCTTGTTTAAGACCATATAAAGTATTTTTTAGTTTTTAAACATAGTTCTTATTACTTGTCATTAAAAAACCTTCAGGTGGCTCAATATAAATTTCTTCATCTAAGTTGCCATTCAAAATTGTAGATTTCACATCCATTTGATAAACTTTGAAACCTTTGAAGCTTGTATATGATATAAAGAGTCTAATTGCATCCATTTTTTATATAAGAGAAAATTTATCATCAAAATATATCCCTTAAACTTGAGCATATCCTTTACACACCAATCTAGCCTTATTTCTTGTGACCTCTCCTTTTTCATTCATCTTGTTTCTAAAAACCCACTTAGTTCCTATCACATTTTTTTCTTTTGGCCTAGGAACTAAATCCCATGTTTTATTTTTTAATATTTGATCTAATTTATCCTCTATGGAAAATGTCCAATTGCCATCTTTTATATGTTCTAAGAAAATTTTAAGTTCAATCTTGGATAAAAAATTTGTCTTGTTGATTCTAATTGATCAACCTTCTCCTCCTTATCTGTAAACTAGCATTCACATCTTCAATAACTTGGGAAACTAGATGATCCTTCTATATTGTCCTAGAAGGGGCTTTAACATCCCATATTACTTCTTCCTCTTCATCATCTGATTGATCAGGTATGTTTTCATTATTTGAAATAACATCTTTAGTAGTGTCAATTATCTGCAAGCTAGGCTTCTTGATGTCACCTACCTCTTCAACTCTCATATTAGAGATTTAAATAAAATTTTGGAGTTTGTTATTGAAACATATACAAGCAAAAATTATGGAGGAATAACCTAAGAAGATGCCCTCATCCGATCTTGAGTCAAACTTTTCAAGATTTTCTTCATTCCTCTTGATAAAACACTTACTCCCAGATACTCTAAAGTGTTTGACATTAGCTGCCCTATTTTTCCATAGATCATATGGAGTATTATCACCATTTTCTCTAAATTGGCATATATTTAAGATATAAATATAAGTATTGGCATGCTCTTCCCAAAAACCATCCAAAAGTTTGGAATCTTTAAGCATGTTTCTAGTCATCTCTTGGATAATTCTATTTTTCCTCTCAACTACCCCATTCTATTGAGGTGTCCTAGCAACATAGTATTGTCTTATAATTCTTTGTTCCTCATAAAATGCATCAAACTCATAAGAACAAAATTCACCTCCTCTGTTTGAGCTTACACACTTGATTCTTGATCCTTTTTCATTTTCAACAAGAGCTTTGAATGCTTTAAATTTTATAAAAGCTTATGATTTATTTTTAATAAAAACTATCCAAGTGATTCTAGTGAAGTCATCAATTAATAACATAAAGTAGCTATTAACTTGAATGCCTTGAGTTCTCATAGGTCCACAAAGGTCTATGTGGATAAAATCCAATGGTACTATAGTAAAATGCTCCTTAGATTTGTATCTTTTTTTACTTGCTTTTCATGGAATGTATTGAAGAGAGTATGAGGAATCTTAGTGATTTTAGGCATATGCCTCACTATTAATATAAATTAAAAACCAAATCTATCCCTAAATCGCATATAAGAGAAACTATGAAATGAATTAATCAAACATTATGAAAATAAACATAAACATGTACATAACATGAGACACTAGATTTAATGCGATTCACCCAAGATGGGATACATATACCTAAATTTTCTAATATATTATTTCCAAAAATATAAGGGAGAAGCAAAATCCTATAACAAACCTTGTTACACCTCTCTACATTTTCTGCATCCTCTCTATGTACAATATTTCATCTATTTTTCACACTCATACATCTCAACCATATATCAATAAATTTTAGGGTAAAAAAACTTAAACATAACCTATATCATCAGATATATAAACCTTTAATCAATGGTCCAAATTGACTATGAAATTATAATTTAATAAGATAATTTTAATAAAAAAATTCTCCAAAGCGTGTGGCCTTTTGACCCCCACGTGGGGGGGGGGTCATCCCCCTTGGACCCCACAAGGGGGGTTACCCCCTTAAAACCCCCTACAACATCATGGATTCAAATAATGGGATCCAAACCTAGCTAAAATAACATCAGAATTTTAATCTTTGATCTTGGAAGATAATTAGGCTCCATACCTAACAATTTCCCACTTGGAGACTAATTGTAGCAAATCCATCGCTACTACATCACTATACTATCTGGACCCAGATAAGTTCCTTAATTTAATTATCATCCATGAAGACCAACTGAAGTTGAACAAATATTTAACTTCTCTCTTTTAACTACTTTGGTCATCATATCCATAAGATTTTCATTGGTATGTATCTTCTCCAATTTTAGTTGCTCTTCCTCTATCACTGAACGAATGAAATTATACCACAACTAAATGTGTTTTGTCCTATAGTGAAAAGCTAAGTGTTTTTCTAGATGGATTGCACTCTGAATTTCACTACATACTGTACATCTTTATTAACTATGTCTCAATTGTTCCATCAACCTCTATAACTAAATTATTTCCTTGCTTGCTTCTGAAGCAATAACATACTCAATATCTATGGTTGAAAGTGCCACAACATTCTGTAACCATGACACCCAAATAAATATTACACCACCTAATATAAACACATATGCTATAGTGCTTCTTCTATCATCCATGTCACCTCTCATATCTGAGTCAACATATCCCTATAATGTCACATCTGATCCACTATAACTTAACACTGTATCCATGGTCCCTCTTAAGTAATGAAGGATCCATTTTACTACCTTCTAATGTTCCTTTCCTGGATCACTCATGAACCTACTCACCACGCCCACTACATATTCAATTTTTAGCCTCATACACACCATTGCATACATTAAACTACCAATTGATGATGAGTATGGAATGTTAGACATTGGATTATTTTATTCTTATGTCTTAGGACATTGTTTCTTTGTTAATTTAAAATGTGAAACCAAAGGTGTCCAAACTAATTTTGCATCCTACATATTAAATATTTTCAACACTTTTTTGATGTACTTTCCCTATGATAATTCCAGCTTCCTATTCTTTCTATCTCTAGTTATCTGCATACTAAGTATCTGTTTAGCTGTACCTAGATTCTTCATAGAAAATAAATCACTTAACTATTTCTTGAGTACATTAATATTGTGCATGTTGGAACCATATACAATCATATCATATAAATATAAAAGTAAAATAATATAGATGACATTTTTAAATATTTTAAAATATACACAATGGTCTGAATGACATCTAAAATAACCCTGTTCCATCATAAAACTATCAAACTTAATATACCATTGTCTTGGAGCTTGATTCAAGCCATACAAGATATTATTTAATTTTCACACCAAATTCTCCTTACCATTAAATTTATAACCTTGTGGTTGCTCCATGTATATTTCCTTCTTCAAATTTTATGAAAAAAACTAGTCTTTACATCTAACTATTTTAAGTATAAATCTTCAACTACTACTAAGCTCAAAATAGTTCTAATTGAAGTCATTTTAACAATTGGAGAAAATATTTCAACAAAATCTATACCTTTATTTTGTGAAAAACCTTTATCCACCATTCTGGACTTGAATTTATTTTTGCATGCATTCTCCTCCTTTATCCAGTATACCCACTTATTATGCAATGCCTTCTTTCCTTTGGGAAACTCCACCAAATCCCATGTCTTGTTTTCCATTAGAGCATCATACTTATCATCCATATCGTGTTCCCACTTACCCTTGGCATCAACATGGAATGATTCTTCATAGCTTTCTAGCTCACCACCATCAGTAAGTAATAGATAATATAAAGAAGGAGAAAAATGATCAGGTGGTCTACTTACTCTTTTAGATCTTGTAATAGGTGTTTGAGGTACATGTTCTTGTTGCACATTTTGATCAGTAACCTTTGGGACATGTTTTTATGTAATGTCTTCTAATACTATATATTCATTTTTAGATTTTATTTTCTTCTTTCCTAAAATTGATCCCTATACATGACTTTTTCATTAAACACAACATCTCTACTCATTATTTTATTATCTTCCATATTCCACAATCAGAATCCAAAGTCATCAATTTTATAACCAATAAATGTGAATTTATGAGACTTAGATTCTAACTTATTCCTATGATCTTTTTTAATACAATAAAATGCCTCACAACCCAAACCTCTTAGAAAAAGAATAATCTACCTTATTTCTAGTCCATGCCTCCTCTGGGATTCCACCATGTAAGGCACTTGAAGGTCCTTTATTTATTAAATAAATGGTTGTAGTTACATCATCTGCCCAAAACTATAAAGGCAAACCTGCATGCAATCTCATGCATCTAACACGCTTCATAATATTCTTGTTCATTCTTTTTGACACACCATTCTATGGTGGTGTTCTTGGAACTATTTCTTGTCTATGAATTCCACTTTATGAATAGTAATTGTTAAAAGTGTTACTATAATACTCATTTCCATTATTTGATCTAAGACATTTTAGTTTTAAACCTATTTTATTTTCAACTAAAGCTTTCCATTTCTTGAATGTATCAAAAACATCAGACTTCATTTTTATACAATATAAACAAACCTTCCTAGTTGTATCATCAATAAAAGTAACATAATAATATGAACTACCAAGTGAAGATACCTGAGCTGGTCTCCATACATCCATATGCACAAGCTCTAACTTTTGCTCTTTCCTGATTGGTCCAACCCTGAGAAACCTCATACATTTTTGTTTCCCATATACATAGTACTCACAAAGTCTAGATCTAATTCTTTCAGACCTGGTATTTTATTCTTTACATGTATGGTCTCCATTCTCTTTTCACTCATGTGGCTAAGTTTGTAATGCCATAAAGTTGTGTCTTTATCTATAGAAACTACAACACAAGATGAATTATAATTATTTGTAGACAAATATAAAGTGACTACTTTATTACCTTTTTCAACCACCAAAGAACCCTTTGTAACCTTCCATGATTCAACTGTAAATGTGACCATACAACCCTTACTATCTAACTGCCCTACAGAGATTAGATTTTGCCTCAAGCTTGGAACATGCCTGACATCCTTCATCACCCAAATGTTTTCATTCTGTAATTTAACCTAAACACTTACTTTTACAACAATGATACAGGGTTCATCATCACCAAGGTAAACATTCTCATAATTACCTTGAACATAATCTATAAAATAATGTCTATGAGGGGTAACATGAAAAGAAACATCTGAATCTAAAACCCAAGATTCAACAATATTATCCAAAGAAAGTATAAGAGCATCTTGTAATACATCACTTGCTACATTTTATTCTCAATTACCTTCTTGTTGGTCCTTACCTAATTTTTCCTTTCAAAACCAACATTCTTTCTTTGTGTGTCCTAGCTTGCCTCAGATCCAACATTCCATCTTGCCTCTTAATTTAGATCTTGCACCCCTTTTTGATTTTTCATGGTTTCTTCTTCCTCTATTCTTCTGCCTTTCTTTGTTCTCCACTGTTAATGTGTTTCTAGATATGGATGTTTCACCTGTGCTTTTCCTTTGCATTTTCTTGCTTAGAATAACACCCACCACATCTTCAAACTTTAGTTTGGCATTGTTAGACACATAGTTGCTTACTGCCATTACCAAGCTATTCTAGCTTTCAAGTACGGAACAAAGAATAAGAAGATCACTAAATTTATCATAAAACTCAGTATTTATAGAATGTCATTGACTAGTAACCATGTTAAACTTATTTAAATGATCTGGTACTGAACCATTTTAAGACATTTTCATATTTAACAAATTTTTCATCAAAAATATTTTATTTGAGGCAAAGGGTTTCTCATATAACTTACCTAATGCACTCAAAAGACCTATTATATTTTCTTGTGATATGTTGAATGCTTCAAAAGATGCAAGGCCCAACCATATGGTTTTAAGGGCTTTCTTATCCAATACTTCCCAATCTTCATCTGACATTATTGATGGCTTCTTAGTTTACCCTCCCAATGGTAAATAGAGGTCCTTCTGGTAATGGTAATCCTCCATCTGCATCTTCCATAGTCCAAAATTTTATCCATTGAAATTATATACCTTAGATTTATTTTCATCTGACATAGCTCCCACTCGAGGTCAAACCCTTTTCTTTATGCGATTTAAAATTATGCAAAAAATAACCTTTGATTTAATACCACTTGTTAGGATAAATTAAAACCCAGATCTATCCACAAATCACATACAAGAGAAAATATAAAAAAAATTAATCAAATATTCTAAAAATAAACATAACCATGCATATAACAAGAGACACTGGATTTAATGTGGTTCACCCAAGATGGGCTACATCCACCAAACTTGTCCAGTATATTATTTCTAGCAATACAAGGGAGAAACAAAATCTTATAACAAACCCTGTTACACCTCTCTACCTTTTTCCCCTCCTCTTTGTGTACAATATTTCAACCATTTTTCACACTCATACATCTCAACCATATATCAATACATTTTAGGGTAAAAAACACCTAAACATAACTTCTACCATCAAATCTAGAAACCTTTAATCAACAACCTAGATTGACTATAAAATTACAATTTAATAAGGCAATTTTAATTAAAAATTTCTCTAGGGTGCGTGGTCCCTGAACCCCCCACCAAGGGGGGTCATCCCCCTGGATCTTGAAAGGGGGTTCCCCCCTTGAAACCCACCACTCCATCATAGATTCAAAGAATGGGATCCTAACCTGGATGAAATAACATCAAAATTTTAACCTCTGATCTTTGAAGACAATCAAGATCCACACCTAACACTCACTAGTTCTTTTGAACTGATCCTTACTAGATTATGAAAGTTCAAATGTCCAAGTCTTTTATGCCAAAGCTAGTTTCCTCTAATTGATTCATGAATCACTTTTATTTATTGGATTTATAGAACACATACAAGTTATTCTTTGCCTTGTGAATGTTTACAACTAATTTTATAGACTTGGAACTTCTCACTTCACACCCTTTGTCATTAAAAGTCATAACATTTTCTTGTTTACACATTTGGCTAACACTTAGAAGATTATGTTTCAAACCTTTTACATATAGAATATTTTCAGTTCTAGTATGACCATTATCCAAACTTACAGAGCCTTTCCCAACTATGTTAGTCGATTTGTTATCACCAAACCTTACTAAATTTGAATTATGTTTCTTGAGAAAAATAAACTTACTCTTGTATTTTATCATATGACTTGAGCATCCATTGTCTATGTACCATTTCTTGTTTTCAGCCTCTTGAGTATGTAAGGCATTTTGTACAAACATGGATTCTTCCTTTGAGTCCTATGCTTTCCTTGAATATTGGTTTTATCTTTCTTTAACCATTTGATGATGTCAATAACTTGAAATTCCTTTTTCCAAAAGTCCCTTTTGCAATACTTGGCTATATGTCCCTATTGATTGCAGTTATAATAAATAGCCTCATTTCTTCTCCTTGGAGAGTAAGTATAGTCCTTATATATGTGACCATATTCATTAAAAGTATAATAGTTTCCATTGAAAACATAACTATAGTTGTTCATGTTAATCACCCCTTTTTTATCATTGATACCCCAATACATCTCATCCACAGATTCTTTTGTAGAGCTAGATTTTTGCTTGTCTTTAGATAAATAGCATCAATATAAGTCATAAATTTACCTTCCAATTGATCCATTCTTTGATTCAAATTTGTATCAACCATAATCTATAATTTTTTTTTTAATTTCTTAAATTATTCATGTTTGTGTCTTCACACTATCAATGCTTGTAAGCATCTCATGACATATAGAGGAAGTTAGGTTTAAATTTTTACTCCCTATCATGTTATTCAAGCTTTCAAAATTTTCTTTTAAACATTCATATTTTTCCATTAAACTTTTAAGTTCTGATAAAGCACATATTAGTTCACCTTGAAGAAAAATATCAGCCTCTTTGTCTTTCATTATACCTATGATCACCTTCAAGTAGTTAAACTTACAATGAAGGTCTTGATCTGATACCAATTATTAGAGGTACAATCACTGAGAGGGGGGTGAATTAGTTATGCAAGATATTTCAAACTTCAATTTTAATCCTTTCAAATACTTAATTAATGATCACATGCATTCATAAAGCATACAATATGTTCATAACAATGAATAATAAAGATGATTTAAGATCACACACATAACACAAGATCAACATGGGAAACCCTCTTGGAGAATAAAACCCACTCTCAATCCTAATAACACATGGACTACTTGTCCTACAAGATGATCACAAATATGAGACCTTTTAGTGAAGCACCCACTTCAGAAGGATCACCAACCCTTAAGTATGAACAAGCACCCACTTGTTCTAGATGTTGATCACCCACACAACACCTTATTAAATCAACAACTCCAAAACTTTGATTATAGATCAATCTGATTGGAGAAACAATGTTTAACACCTCTCTTTCAACTCATCAACACACTCAAACTTGCTCATACAAGTAATGCATCCAAACACCCTTTTAGATCACTCTAGGCTTCTTCACTCATCCTCAATCTAATCTATACTTTAGTCCATCCACTGAGCACACTCTCTATAATCTATTTCCTTCATCTCTATCTTCTATTCTCTAATTCATTCACATTGGGTCTAGAAACCATTACCATAGTCTCCACTATTTTTAAAATCTTTATGAATATCAAATTCTTGGTCAACTATTAGACTTTCATTAACCTTTAAGACATATATCATGATAAGACATAGCTCAAATACATTATCATAGGTTGACCATATCATCTATGGGTCACACTTAAGTAACTGTGCCTTTCAGTTAGGCCTTAGTAGCCCTTATAGGTCTCATAGAGACCTAATCACCCATTTAGCACTTCATTAAGCAATTTAAGAACATAAGATCAATTTCAGATACCTGGGTCCACTCCATATGACCCTTATGACATCTACATGTGAATACATCCACCAAAACACTCTTATATTAAATTATAATTTGCTCAAACATAATTTTATACATAGTAACACCATGAATGAACAAATAGTTAAATTTGAAGCTCCATAACTTCAACTATACAAACATTCAAACTTTATAACTAGATTCTCTAGATGTGCCTTGAATTCATTTACAAATTTTATTTTTAATTCAATAATAAATTCATCTTAAATCAAAATAAATAGCTCAAAAACTAAAGATTGATTTTCCCACGTTAATTTGAATATTCAAATTCCAATGGTCACTATTCAAATACTAAAAATTGAGCACTTTAACCTCATCTCATGCTCCTTGGAAACTTTGGACAAATATGCTCTATTGATCTCCTTAGGAATAGCCTAGACTTTACCTTATAATGCTCACCATTGATCTTATATTAGAACTCCCATTATTGTGCCACTTGGTACCTCAACATGCCTTCTACACTTGTGATTTTCTTACTTGACCCACACCATTGATCTCTATCTATATGAACACCCATGAATCATTGATATTCTATCAACTCAACAATATTGAGACACAAGTCACAAGTGTGTTTAATATTAGGAACCTTTGATAATTTGAATTCACTTACACTGTTTGATCAAGATTTATACAATGAATGCTCACCATTATATCTACTGAATAGTGACCTCAGACTTCAATGTAGTTAAAATTGATGGTCTCTAGCCCATCATAGTCTGTAAGAGAAACTTTAAATGTTTATAAATTGAGCTAGAAAATACTTGAAGAGTCCAAATATTTAGGGTACCTTCTTGGCACTATAGATAACATCTCTATAAAATCTTTTGACCTTGGTTGACTTTATGAGTACTTGTAATAAATGCACAAATTTTTTGGGTCGTTCATATCTACATGATGTGCAATGATGGTCTGGCTTCTCTTAAGCTATAAGATGCATGTTTCTTTTTCAAATGATCAAATGACACACCAAAACTTCACCAAGATATCTATA
This sequence comes from Torreya grandis, assembly GCA_037957365.1. Taxonomy (NCBI): domain Eukaryota; kingdom Viridiplantae; phylum Streptophyta; class Pinopsida; order Cupressales; family Taxaceae; genus Torreya; species Torreya grandis. The sequence goes on from JARHVA010003843.1 coordinate 1,773,569, forward strand.
GATGCCTCACAACTTCTTATTTGTCCTTACAGTCCTAAAAATGTGCCATATCTCTCCAAGTTATCAAACATAACTTATTTATCATTCATGCACTAGAACCATATGCTCTCTTTGACATCAATTACAACCTAAGACATCAATGACCATGCTCAACATTTCCTCTTAATATTACGAGTTAAAATTCTCCTCCATTTGTAATATGAGGATACAAGTATAAATAAGATTGGGATGGGGAAGGCATTATCTCTTAAGCAAAGTCTAAAACTACATATATGAAAATAGCACTACATGTTAATCTCATGCAAAGTGTGCATGTACAATAATGATTGTTCAACATAGAATCCTCCATCTAAAATACAATATATACAAGCCAAATTAATTAGGAACTAACAGTTCCATCTCAATCAGTACATGAATATATATGTATGTATGTATGTTTAGAAAGTGCTAATATAACATTGCTAAAAGAAGAAAACTATGACATATCTTCAATAGAAACCAAAGTCAATGGAATTGGAGTTGAAACTATTACTGATATTAAAGTAGATACTATAAATGTAGATAATATGGAAGTAGTTGTGGTTATGGTTGTTGGAATTGGCACATAAGTAGTCCCAATTTGAGTATGATGTATACTTGGGAATTTGAGAACTCTGAGGTGGAATGGACATGGCCCTTATTGTTGAAGTGGATTGCGTGGTTACTTCCATTTATAGATAAAGTGCATGACTTACCTAGAAGTCTATGTCAATGATATCAAAATCAAGTAGTGGCATTTTGAAAAATTGAGGAAGCTTTTTCATAAACTTCTAGTGCAAAACCAATGCAACTTTGACTCCTACATGCATTGTCTTGACTCCAATAATACGATCCCTAGTAAAATTAACTAGTTGCATAATTTCATCATTAGTCCTATAAATTATGCCCTCAATCCCATCTCAAAAGTTGTCAATTGTAACTCTAAGTAAATTTTTTAAAAAGGGCTTAGAGACCAATTTACCATGAATGGTTCTTACCTCAATGAATCTTAAATCCTTCAAAATGGACATTTCCTCTCTCTTGTTTAGTAAATTGTTGAACCAAAGTTTGCATCTCTTGATGCCACTCAAGCAAGTTGTCTCTCTTAACTGCAATGAATTTATGGGCCCATGCAACCTCAGATTTTTTTATTAAATTTAATTGGGCATATGTTTTATTCCTAGTGGCTTGGCTCAAGAAACAAAGCTTGCCATCAATGTACTTTATTTTATTAAATAATTATAGGATGTCTCCCTATTTGTGTTGTGATGTGGTTTTTAAAAACCTTATTAATTGAATTGTATCATACAACTTCCTTGTATCTCCCTGTAAGTTATACATAATTTCTTTAGGATCTTGTATTATACTCCTCTCTAGTGTCCTCTAAATTGCTTGATTAAATTAACCCCACTTTTAGTGTCTATAAAATAGTAGGGGTCTTCTCTACACCTATATGGGTTTGAAGGATTCACCTTCCTTGTCTTAATTAGAGAGAAGATGTCTTCTCTCTACTCTAGCTCTACATGTTTCCCTTATGCAACCACATTTTTCCTATTGAATTTTCTCACTGTTATTTTGTTTATCAAAATGAAACATGATTATGGGTTGCTCAACTATTACAAGTTATTGCTTCTTTATTTATTCCTCTTATTGTAGTTACCTAATCCATGAAGGAACATTTAGTACAAATTATTATTCTGAATACTCTATTTACCCCATAAGATTAGCTGAAGGGGATTATCTAGGAGGAAGCATAACTATGGGGGAAGATGTCCCTAATGTAGGAAAAGGAGGTATTACCTTCCTCGAATCAATAACCTACTTCTAAATGGTTGTATTTATGATGTATTTAGTTTTCCCTATTGCTCATTGAATTGATATTGTAAGCATGACCAATAGGCATTTATTTGTGTAGATGGCCTAAGAGGGGTGATTTGTGAAGCAAAATTAGAGATAAAAACTAGGTTTTTAAAATGTACCCCTTTTGTTGGCCTAGGGGATTAAGGAATGGTTTCACCAAATAATGAATAGGTCACTAGTTGTTCAATAGGTTTTGAAAATAGTTTGTCACTGAATCGTAGGCAACCATAGTAGCTATAGTGGTAGTGGCCATAAGATTCATAGTAGTGGTCTAGGCTATAATAGGTAAAATTGGTAGTGTAGTTGTAGCTTAGGGCTAGTTTATTTGACCAAAAGAATGCAAATAATCTACCACACTAGTTGTATTTGTAGAAATTAAAGAAGTGGCTAAAGAATGAGGACTTGGAGGACTTACAATGTGAGGAGAAATAGTTGGAATAGTTGTTATTATAGTGGCCTAAGGTAGAGAACTCAAAGATATAGTTGATGTTGCCTCCTATATGTGTGTCTATAATTTAAATTTTGCATATTTATCTATTAATACTTCTTTATCTGATAATGAATTAGTTCCTCTTGATTGAGTACTCCCTTTAATCAACCATTAATCTTATTCATCTAATTCTATCATCTCACTAATTGACCATGATTCTTTGGTATTAGGCCCTAACACCAATTTATCCTTGGTTTCCATCTTTTATCTTCTTTTTCACTATCATAAATTGTGACAGGGTTTGATCTTCATGTACCCATTTCTTTTATCTTCCCTCTCCTTGGGAGTTTGTACTTATTTCTCTTTCCCTTCCACCTTTTGGAGTGAAATAGGAGGGGTCTTGGGCTTCCTTGTATATATAATAATTGGTTTTTTAGTAGTATATGCTGGCCCAATAGAAGGTGGAGTGGAAGATGAAGGAATTTCAATGGTGGTAGATGGTAATGGAGTGGGAAGGGTAGTCACCACTAGGGGAATGATGGGTGGTGATGATGATTGCCTAGGAGATTGGGGCATTACCATTGGTGGTATGGTCACAACATGTGGTGAGGATGGGTGCCCAATAGGTGAGGCATAACTATTGGTGGAGATAAAGGAGGAGAATTAATACAAACATGAGATAATAAGTAACAAAGACTTACTTGCTATGTTATTGTCAGTGGAGGTAGGGGCAACATAGACAATAATCCAGTTGATGTGTTGGGTCTTGCAAGTCTCTCCTCTTAAATGATACATTATGTAAATACAATAATAATTGTATGAACAAGAGAGTTTAGAGAGACCCCAACTTCTTATTTAGTATAAGCTTCCCCAAATAGGCCATCTTATTCTTATAACTCTTTTTCTTTATGCGGAAGAGGTCCATAAATAGGTTTGGAAACCCATTCTTCCTTATCAATCCTCTTGGCATCCTCTTTAATAATAGTAGGATCACACCAGATCCTCTATGCCAAAAATATGGACATGTTGACCCTTTGCGTTCTCATAGATACCTCAGTATCATGTTTTCCATCCATGAATACACTGTCATGACTATATGACTTGTGTCCATTATTGACTCTAAATTTTCTCTCATATTTTATGGTAAGATCTTTGACATTTTTATAAGGTCCCAGTGTCTAAAGGGTGTTCACTTAAAACCATAGTGTGTTTTAATATTTCTAACTAAATGGAAGTGTTATCATCTTATGTACCACATCCTATCAATGCAAAGAGGGGTTAAATGGATAACTGATTACTTAGCCTTTCTCAAATCAATACCAACACTATCAGTCAATTGAACAATAATTTCCTACTCATCAAGTTTATCAAACACAATCCTTGGTAGGTAAAAAGGGTGTGCCTTAGTACCTTCAATCCTAATTATAGTGTAATTAGGATATAGTCAGTAGTTTTCCATTTTTTCAATGATTTTATTTATAGGGTTAGAGAGCCTACACATATTTTTCCCATAGATTTATTAATACACCATGGGGAAGAGGTTTTCAATTATACTTTTCATATTCTCCCTAAACTTGTATATATCACAAATCCTATTCTTGGGGTATTCTATGGATGGTTGTTAGGGCTCATCATATGATGGATGCATAGTTTCAGTCACAACGTCGACCACATATTACATCATGTAATAGTTACCATCCCACAAATTTCTTGAATTTGTGATTCTCAAAATCAAATTGGTGTTGATAATCTCACCCAACTCTATGACTTTTCTTGAGGCTGGGATCATGTCTAGTAGAGGGACAAATACTTTGTTGACCCATGAAATGGATGAAAAACCATATATTCTATTTAATGGAGACATAAAAATTCTCAGCCTTGGCTTGAAGGTAATAATGGGAATAGTAGAGGTAGGGTCATAAAATATGAAGCTACTTAGGTTGCCATCCCATTCCTACAACTTGTTGCTAATATTATTGGAAAGGAGCCACTAATTAACCATGTCCTCCCTGCATATCATTTTAGGCTTAAGGAGCTAATATTACCTCTAAAATGCATTTCCACTAATATATGCAATTGGTGTTTTACTAAGTCTAAAGTAAAATATCTTCCCATTAATGTTGTCATTCAATAATAAATCAAACAATAGGTCAATGCAAGAAATTACCTCTAGTTTGGTTGTTACATTGTGAAGACCAACTATTTTACTTGGTAACAAGTTGTCCCTATATCTCTATATGAAAATAGAAAACTAGTCCTCTGCTTTATGATTTAAATAGCACACTGTGAATTAAAAAAATAATAAATTGTGCTTTATAATAATAACACATTTTCAACTTTGATGATGGTACATTCATTAACTAAAAATGTGTAAGAATGTTTAAAATGGTCTGAATAATAATACCCTCAAAGTCACACAAATTTCCCCTTTTATAGATTATAATATCTGACCATCTCTAACATCACTTTTTACAAGCTCTAAAATATCCAAAAACTTCCCCATATAGCATCCACATCAACCCACTTTCCATGATAATGTACCTTTTATTTTACATGTGAAACCCATAAACCACTCTTTGGTTTCTCCAATGCCATCTAAGCCAAGTAGTAGACAAAAAAATCTTACTAAAAGATAAATGTAAATTAATTCATTAAGGGTTATGTGTGTATATCTTATTTTTTTCCACATCTTTATCTTCCCTTGTCCATAGCTTGATTTTATATTGAGATAAATATGCATTATCAATAAACATCAAAACAAAATGTAATTCAGGAAATATATTTAAACAAATAAACATCTGCCTAATAATCCCCTCTATAGAGTGTCATATTTGACTATTTATGATTACCTCTTTTTATGAGCTCTAAATTTCCCAACATATTCACCATTTAGCATACACATAAATATGATTTTCATTCCAAATACCCACTAAATTCACACAAGTTGTCCAGTTTCCAGCGTCTATTTGCTTTCTTGCACCATCCAAAAGTCAATACCTATAATGGTGAGGTGATATGTGTATTGTTTATTACCTACTAAATTTTTTAAATGCCCAATCCGCCAACCTCTATTTACTTACTTACAATGCCATAGAAAGGTCATTTATGTCCTCGCTTGTCAATGTGTACACTACTTACTTCATTGTTGATGGCGATGTGAGATGTATTTAAAATTATAAAAAATAAAATGGTTTTTATGTTTTTTTTTGCTTCCATTTCCTTCAAATAATTTTGAGGCCTTAAACATATTCACAATGATATAGTAATATTATTAAATTATATTATAATAAGTCAAAATTTAGTTAATATTTGTTTTCACTCAAATTTGGTCATGAATACTTGACAATGTCAATTTTCATTCATTTTTTACTTTAATTGACTTGAGCACTTAATCTGGACTTATTTTTCCACTTCACTCTATCCTAAGAACTTATACAGACCTGCCTCTTATTAAGTTGCTATATTATTACTACATAAATATCATTAATATTAAAAAATTCATTAAGCATCTATAAAGACATCCCAAATCCTAAGTTTCAAATGTTACCCTTCAAGACAGAAGCAACCAATATGCACAGGACCGGTAGTTGATATTGTCCCTATGGGTCAATCCTATCCTCCACATCAATAAATACTATTTTTAAAATGTATAACCTTTTTTACATGTTGATTTGTATTTTTTAAGATAGGTAGCATGAGGTTTTCCCCCTTTGGATTGAAAAAAAAGGAACATCTAAGTCACTGATTATGTCACTTAAAATTTTCACTTTTGAAGCACATTTACACTAATGCATACTAAAAAAAGTTTCCCTATTCTTCTCAAATCTGATTCTAATAATTTGAATTAGAATTTATCCAATTCAATAGCCTATCGTATCCAATTAAATAAAAGCATTATCAAGTATTCAATCCATCTCTAAATGTATACATGTAGTAAAAGGAGCATACCTAAACTAAGCACTCAAAGTGGGAGAACTATGTGGGCTTGATTTTTCTATTCAGAGTATTGGATATGTAGGCATAGATCAATAATTATGAGGGTGATTGGGGTCATCTCATCCTATTACACCCCCCATTTCTCTTTGCATATTTTAAAAAATTATAAGCCTGTTAGGGTTTCAACTTTAAAGAGTTCATTTGTAGGTCATCTGTGCACATCTAAAGGCCAAATTTATGCACACATGCATATTTTAAGTAGGTGCAAGTGACTATGCCATTATTTCCATAATTTTTTATATAGGACAAGATCAACCTGTAGAGTATAAGTTTGACCCATAGAGGATAGTAGTGGTGCTTGATCATGTCCCTTTCTGGTCAATTCTAACCTTGAGCAGTTATAGTCACAATCCTTATTGCACATGCAAAGTCAGACAATTGGTCATTTCCAATCATCTTTAAATTGACATAGTCAGCCTACAATTAGAAATCAACTAAGTTTTCTTATGTTTTTCATAGTTAACCTTCTTTCATTCATTTTTACTTCACATATTTCATTACTTTGCTTCCATTTTGCTAGTTGCAAATTATTTTATTACATTTGTTAAACTTCTAATCATTTTATCTTAATTATATTTATTACACTAATTAATTTTAAATTTGGATAAAATTGATCAAATTTAACAAAAAATACAACGTGAGACTACACGTAATATTCTTATTGAAATATATTTATTTAAATGATCACTTGATGGAAAATTAAATTGATGCTTAAATTGTGAAGAATCTTAAATACAAATACTTGAAGTGCATGATAGTTCATGTGGAGGTCAATTTATTGGCAAAGAAATTTCTCAAAAATTATTACAGAAAGGTTACTATTGACCTACAATGGAACAAGAATGTCATGAACATGCAAAATTTTGCCTAGAATATCAAAATCATAGTAACCTCAATCATTATACATCATATGAATTACAACACATTATTTCACCTTGGTCATTTTAACTTTGGGGATTTTATTTAGTCGTAAAACTGAATTCATAATCATCAAATAGTCACAAACTCATAACTACCGCTACAAATTATTTCACAAAATGGGTTGAGGTCAGACCTATAAAATCTACTACAAGTGAAGATATATGTGAATTATTAGTAACACATAATTTCAAGGTTTAAACTCCCATCATCTATTATTACAAATAATAGATCATATTTAAAAAAATTAATATATTTTATACAAAATACAAAATTCATCACACATTTTCTACACCATATTATTCACAAGGCAATAGTCAAGTAGAAGTTAAAAATAAGACTTTCATCAATATTTTAATAAAAACATTTACAAAGCATGGTAAAAATTATCATGATCAGATTATTTACACACCCCAGGGATATCACACAAGTATGTGTACACAAACAAAAGCTACCCTATATTCTTTTATTTACAACATAGAAACAATACTAACACTTGAGCTGGAAATTCCTTCCTTATAGGTCTCTCTTAAAGACATAATCAAAGATAATAAATATAAAAAAAATGATTACATGAATTAAAAATTATTGATGGAAATCATAATAAAGCTATTGAACACATCAATGTATATCAGGATCACATCAAACATGCATATGAAAAAAAGTTTCATAATCAAGAGTTTCAAGTGGGACATCTAGTGTTATAAAAAATCATAAAAATACAAATGCAAAAAATAAAAATAAAAGTCAGATTCAAACCTAATTGTTGGGTCCATTTGTTATTATAAAAAATGTGGGTACATGGGCTTATCAGTTAGCCACACAAGAATGAAAACCTATGAGAAATCATATGAACATCATGCACTTGCACATATATTATACTTAACATAATTACAAAATTTTAAATGTACTTTACATAGTTTCTTTATTGTTTAATCATGTTATTCTTTTTATTATTACACATGATCAATTCAATTAATCTTCTATCCCTTGTCTCTTTGCATATTTTTGGCCTCTTGAATTTTTTTCACTACCCAAATCTGAACAATCCAACATAATGATTTATACTGCCATCATTTTCCATTTACCTTGTTTTCACAGTCTGAACATAATAAACTATATTTTTACATCATAGACAATATCAACTAGTAATGATCAAGATTGATTGTTTACATTCTCTTGAGCTCATTGATTTTGTCTTGTAGCATTTGACACAACCAAATAGAAAATTGAAAAAATAGAGCCTTAATACATCCAATTTTTTTATACTACACTCAGTTTCAGTATACACAACAGTACCTATTCATGTAAAATATTTTTATTATGTTCTATATTGTTCATACATGTATGTTACATACCTTGACAAGAGTAAAATCGATGAAGTGATGATGTAAAATCATTCCTTTGCATTCTTGTTCAATCCCCTATATGCCCTTAAATTTTACAATTTACATTTATAATGGGGGCATCTTGGTCATGCATGACCATGCCAACATATTTAGTGCATATTCTAAATTGACACATGTTGTGTTTAGATCCCTTACATTTCTTCTACTTTCAAATCTATGGTTACTTTATGATTCTTGTTTCAAAATTTTAAAAAGTACAAAAAAAGTTCAAATATTTTTAAAATGATAAAACATTCAAAAATATTTTAAAAATCTAAAATAAAGTCTTGAGTATGATTAAACATCTAGTTTACATTTTTGTCATATGTTATATATCTCATGATTGGTAGATAACATAATATTTTTCTATCACACATTCATTTCACTGTTATTTATGAGTGTTATGTAGGACATACAAATTCTATATGGATTAAGATGTTGGACTTGCATCCACATAGTGGTCATGCTAAAATGGGAGCATCTTATACAAAATCTACAATATTCATAGGTGTTACCATCCAATAAATCCTATACTATTTAACTACGTAAAAATTTCTTGCTAACATTTATATTTTACATTGTATATATGGATATGCTATTTGTTATAATATGATCACGTTATATATACATGATATAGACTATATTTTTAGTTCTAAGTTATATTGATGTTATTACTTGTAATAGTAGATTAGACTTTTATTTGTCTATTATATATGTCATTTGGCCCTTGTGTGCAATTTCTTGAACATCTCTATAAAATAATTTTTGGGTTTGCGATATTTAACATGTTTATTATTTTTTGACCTTGGCCCTATGTTTTGTGTGACATTTAAATGTGTCCATTATTTTTAATATTATTAATGTACCTTGTGTGTGGCCCTTGGATTTGTGTGTACATATTTACTTATGTGACATTTGAGCATGTCCCTCGTATGTATCCATTGGCTTTATTGTATGGCATTGTGCTTGTTGTGTTTATATGCTTGTTTAGCTTGCTAAGTTTGATGAGTGGCATGATCTATTTCATGCACTAGCTATTATGTAGGATGTTTCTATTACAACAACTACTATGAGATTCATTGATTCATTTATCTAGATTAGACACTTTAGGCCTTATCTCATATGTTACATGTATGCTTTGAATGGTACATTTATTACTATGATGACATATATTTTTATATATGTTAAAATTAAAATAATTATATCTCAATACACATGGTACAATTAAATTTTTTTTTAGATGAGTGATTTTAAGGACACATCTATCACCTCAAAATGGAGGCATTTCAATGGGTTTTTCATAAATGAGATAAGCCTCTATGAGAAAAAATTAATTTTGAGTACAAAATACAGTTTCAAAAAATTCAAAATGATTCAAAATTCAATTATTGATTAAAAAAATATGAGGGCATATGCCATGCATATGCACTCATAGTACAAGAACATATTACATATTCATACAATTTTGGGTGCATGATACACATTTATGCACAAGCTTCAAATAAAATTTACAAATTTACATATAGTTACATATTTTTACATTTATCAAAATGGGGGAAGGATAGAGATTTGTGCACACTATAAACTTTTCAAATTCAAAATGGATGATAAAGAGTCATGTCATGTTTTCAATACTATTTTTTATTTGTGGTCATGGTAGAAGCATGGATGTTTTTTATTCTTTTTTGATATTACATATAAGGACTAAGGAACAAAGTGACAATTGAATCTTAAAGTTATATGCAATGGTTGATTCAATTAAAGTGCATAATGCATAATTTGGAGATTAAATGCTCTCCAACATTATATCCTATAAATCAATTATGGATTCTAACCCATTTCTATCTTGGGGTTACAAATACCAATAGCAAAAAATTGAGGTTTCTGCATCTCTCAATGAGTTTTACTTTCTATACTCGCTCATTTAAAATTAAGTTTGATCACCCCCAATTCTCCATTGGTTCAAAAAAAGAACCAACCTCTCCAAGTGCTTCATGGGAAGCACCAATTATCCAATGCTTCTAAGAAGCATCATATTCAAGAAAAGTTATAAAAACAATACTAGTTTCACACATACAAGTGTATTTCTACCTTGATCTCTTTTCAATTTGAAAAATTTAAGTTTTTTAAAAATTTAAATGAACAAAATGACTACTTCATGAGATTTTGCATGGTTTTCTAAGTTAAAGTGCCTTGCACGATTGAAGTATTTGCTCAAAGACAAAGTGTGTTTTTCACACTTAGGTATATTTCCTTTTTTTCTATTACTTTCATTTCTATACCAAGGGGGCAAGCTAGGGGAGGTAGGGGATAGATAGCTAGGAAATGTAGTCACTCAAATTTGGTCATGAATACTTGATAATGTCATTTTGATCCACTTTTATTTTAATTGACTGGAGGACTTAATTTGGACATATTTCACCACCTCACTCTATCCTAAGTACCTATACAGACCTATCCATTTCTAAGTTTCTATCTTACATCTTTAGAAATGTCATTAATCACTAAAAATATTTCTAAGCATCTGTACAGACATCTTAGATTCTATATTTCAAAATTTACCGTTCAAGACAAAATCGACTAGTATGGGACAGGACCAATAGTTGATATTATCCCTATAGATCAATTTTTTCCTTCACACCAGTAATGATTATTTTTAAAACTTAGTTCCTTTCTTATAGGTGGTCTGTATAGTTAGGATAGGTAACATGAGATTTTTCCTTTTGGATTGCTACAAAGGCATTTCTAAATCACATAATCTATCACTTGGAAACTTCACTATTGAGGCACACTTACATTATTGCACACTGATCAAAGCTTCCCAAATATAATTATGATCATTTGAAATAGCCTTTAGCCAAGTCAAGATCCTATTTTATCCAATTCAAATAAATTAATATCAAATTTTCAAGCCATCTCTAGATGTATACATGTATCAAAAGGAGCATAATTTCACTAAGCACTCTAAGTGGGAGAACTATGGGGGCTTGATTTTATTTTTGGAGTATTAGATATGTAGGTAGTGATTAATCATCACAAGGATGATTGGGGTTAGCTCATTACATTACACTCTCCCCTTTCTCTTTGTAGGTTTTAGCTATTGCAAGGCCTATTAGGGTTATAACTTTAAAGAGGTCATTTGTAGGTCATCCATGCACATCCAAAGGCAAAATATCTACACACATATGTATTTCAAGAAGGTGCATGCGATTGTGTCATTATTTCTCTAATTTTTTGTAGAGGACAAGATCAACCCATAAATGATAGTAGTGGCAATCATCTATATCCTCTTCTAATTAGTTATATCCTTGGGCAGTTACAATCATGGTTCATGTTGCACATGCATGATCAGTCTGAGTTAATCATTTCTATTTGTCTTTTAATCACACATAGTTAACATACAGGCAAAAAACAACCAAGTTTTCTTGTTTTATTTAAAGTTAGACTTATTTCATTCATATGTGCTTCTTTTATTTTAGTACTTTGATTCCATTCTACTAGTTGCAAGTTATTTTACATCATTTAATATCCTTATTTTTATTTTATCTTAATTAGAGTTAATAAACCAATTAATTTGAAATTCAGATTAAAAAATATTGCAATCAATGTCAAAAAGGGAAGAAATGGCTTTGTTGTTCTAACTTTGATACAAAATTTTGTGAGAATTTGAGGGTTGTTTGCTACATTATAATATGGTAATATTTAGGGGAAATATCAAGAACAACTTTGGATAAACATTAGACATTTCACCATTTTAGTGTAGTTTCTTTGGGCTTTCAACACATATATTCTTTATAATACATTTTCTTCCTTTTCCACTAATGTTTGGCATATATTTTGTGTCTTGTTATTTCTTATGCTAATCAAATTTAATAAAATTTTGTATGTAAAATTTCCCTATAAAGTATGTTGATTAAGGATATTATTTTTTAAACCAAACACCTAGGATTTTGATCCGTTTTAGTGTAATTTATTTGGGCTTTCAATGCATATTCTCTTTATCTTGTGTCTTCCTCCCTTATCCCCTATTGTTCAACATATGTTTTATGTTATAATGAGCTATTATGCTAATAACATTTAATAAAATTATATAATGCAAATTTTATGGTAAGCGAGTTGATTAAGTGCAAACCATCTACCATGTACATTTGCATTTACTGTTTGCACTATAAAGGATGTCATATCTCAACAACATTCCCTGTTGACATCAATATCATTACCAGACCTAGTTACACATAGGTATCAATAAAATTTACCACCCATTTCCATGTAAGCTTTGATTAGCAAATAGGGAGATGTCATTACATTAGTGATGACTAAGTTGGATGGAAGTTGTGAAGGGAATAGCCAAACTACATAATCAAACCTAACATCCCTAACATAATGTGAAGAAAGTTTATGTGATTTTAGTGAACATCAAAGAAAAATACCCAAAAATTTAAATTGAGTATTTGATAAGGATAAATGTAAGCTCAACTTTGGATAAACATCAGAGATTAAACAAATAAGAATCAAAATTACTTTGTTGGACCATGTTATTCACAATGTGTTAATAGGACTATGATATTCGCAATGTGTTAATAAGATTGTGTTATCCACAATTTATCATCGGCTTGTAGTAAGAAATTCTTGTGAAATATTTACCTTAATTTTTCTTTAGTTTACAATGTGTTTTCTATTAAATGACAAAGTACATGTTTTAGTAAAACTATATTTATTTCAAAAAAATACATAGAGAGATAAAGTTTATCCTTGACTTATAGTAGAAAATTATTGTAAAATACTTAGCTTACAAAGAAACATAAAGGTTTTGTCCAATAATAAAAACTAAAATAGGGTCACATTTTTAGACCTAAAATACAAATATTTTGTCAAGAATAAAATCCCTAAAATTTGAAATTGGCACAAAAGTTTATTAGAATAAAACCCTAAAAGCTAAGAATAAAACCCTAAATAAAACTCTAATTCTTTGATTTTTCGATTTAGTTGTTGTATTCGAACATAAATGTATCAAAACTCATGATACTACTAGTGAAGGTTCATCAATGATACTGCATAAATACATATTGTTAAAATTTAAAAAATTGAATTGATATTTTAATTTTCATATTTCTCCTACTCATAATTTTTTTCTATAAAATATACTTTACTTCTTACCCTTTCAACATGTCATTTCACTATATTTGATGAGGGGAGGGATCTTAATCATCTTCCATTGCTGACCTCTATATTTTTGTTTCCTATATAGTAGATTTAGTCGAGCAAAAAATTGTTTGACATTGAAAAAAGACAATCCATTTATAACAAATATATTATGGAACTTATTCTTTGCCTTTACTAGTGTTTTAACCATGAGTATTGTGCCTATTTGTCTTAGAATACCCTAAAGTCACACCAAAAAAATATTTTATAAATCATCATATCTAAACATTTCTCAGTGCCTCTTTTTATGAGAAAAAGTTTGGTTGGCATTAACATAAGGGCTATGAATAACCTCTTCTTCAAGTAAGAAGAAAAATTCCCTTGTTATGGTCAAATAGATGTCAAATTTAATATTGACAATTTTTTGTGATTTTATTTCTATATTTTATTCTCAAACAAATTTCAAAACTTTAAATTTTAGAATTTGAATGAAGTCAGTGGGTTTTTGATGTGACAAACACGTTGATGTGGATGCTACATGGCAAAGATGTTGGGCGATAAATTTCAGTGATTTATCATCTGATAAATTTTGGGGCTTTTATTCTAGGACAAATTTTAAGGATTTTATTCAATTTTTTTACTGTTGGTTTTACTCTCAATTATGGGATAAATTTTAAGGCTTTTATTCAAGTTTAGTGTAGCATAACTATTTTAAACATAGAAGGTTCTTCTTTGCAGCAATTCCACCATTGACGTTGTTTTGGATTTTGATGATCAAATTTTTCCTAAGACATGTTGTTTCAAGGATCAATAGTCTCCTAAGATAGAGCATGCCAATTATGGGTTTTACTCTTAGTGAGTTTTGGCCCTAAAATTTGTACATACATAAAACATAAAATTACAGAATCATGAAAAAAATCTAGTGAAAATAAATTTACTCAAGAATAAAACCCAAAATAAAAGCCCTAAAATTTGCTCAAGAATAAAATCCACAATAATTTACCAAAAATGAAACAATTTGAACATAAAAGAACTAAAATTTGTAATAGTTTTAGGGCATTCTCCCATGCCCTTTAATGATGATCATTTTAAACATTAAAAATTTCATATTTTCCCCCTATATGAGGCACAAATTGTTCTCACCAAAAATTTGGCGCACTGAAATTTGATGTGTTTTACTCGACTTCATCCTTGGGAACACACATACTCATTGAGGGGAAATTGAAGGCCCACTTTGTCATCATTAAATAGAGATGGGAGAAATTTAAGGCATTTAAGTGGGGAAAAAACCAATGGCTACATTGTAACTTTGTGCAAATTAAAGGTGTTTTAGTGGTCCAAAACCAATTGTTGAGACACAAATGACAACTAAAATGCAAGAACTCACAATGCAAATAGCAATGAAAATGTGAGACAAATGTCAAAACCAATCATTCCATTCCATGATTTCAACTTGAAATACAATTTCAAATCATTTCATATGTGGGAGTACATCATGTTGATATCAGCTAAAGTACGCACATCGCATCACCATTCCAAAAGTGATTCTATGATGGCACCAAAAAGTAATTAGAGGTCAGTCGATGGGAAATTTGCATGAAGCTAGTGGAAATTTTATGACAAGTCAATGTGGGTTTGACATGGCAAGCATGTTAATGTGGATGCTACCTAGAAATGATGTTTAGATGTTATTTGCATGACTTTAAGGTACCACACATGTCCCAATAGAATTAATGAACTTATCCATCACCGGTCAACCATTGAACCACAACCTCAAACCCCCTTTATTGCATTTTATTTTATTTATGAAAAGATAAAAATTATTATGATTAAATAAACATATCACCATTTGTGAAGTAGGTAAATAAAGATAATAATAATATTAATACTAGTACAAATATATTAAATACATCTATCTGAAATATGCCTGGAGATATTGATCTTAAGGTTCTTATCTCTAATTTTTCACATACCACATTTATTAATGACTTCATTACCTTATTCTCCAATTTCACACTTTCACATTGAATGGTAACAATGACATATATCTATCTACACCAATGTGTTGGGCTCAAAAAAATCTTTCCAAGAAAAAAAAGGAGCTCCAAACTCCACCATATGGCCAAGATATTATAATTTTTTGATTGACTTCTCCAAGCAAAAAGGAAAAAACTCTAGGTCATTGTCAAATGGATGTCAAATTAAAGGTTGAAATTGAAATGTGACAGTCAAATAGAAAAGAAATTTAAGGTCAAATATAAAAATGAAAAACTCATTCAATTGCACTCCACCCCACCACTACCATTGTAAAATGCCTACCAGCATAATAATCACCAAATCAAGACTAGCTAAAAGTATAATAGATAATTAAATAGATCTTTAACATGAACGTGCCCAAAGGCATCATCCTCAACACACTACTTAGTTTGCATTCAATCATCGATATCATACACCTGAAACACACCACAAAATTTAATAGTGAGAATAACACGAGTCAACATTGTAAATTTTGAAATACTAGTAAACAGTCATGAAGAGCTAGAAAAAAGTGGAGGCCAAGTTGATGGACCAATTTATCCCTCAGTAGTATTTTAATCTAAGATTTAAAACCCAGTCCCTCTTTATCCATGTAGGTCTAACATGGTGCACCTTGTTATAGTCCAAGCCTGTGTTTACAAATTGCTTCACTTAGCATCACCAAAAATATTTGGAAGAACATTGTCCTTGTTTGTAATGATGGATGGAACTGGTTTAAATCTCTTACAACAATATGTTTTACAAAAATCTTGGAGATAAACTTGGATGCAGTGTGATAGTCAACACATTATGGAAGGTCCTTGATGACTCTAATAGTTGTTCCAGGGGGTGTGTTCAACAATGCAAATGGAATTTCCAACTTCTCATTGTGGTGGCAAAGGAATAATTCTTTTTCCTCCTTCCCTACATCATTCAATATGTCATGAATCTAGAAAATACCCACTCCATATAGCTCCCAAGCTAATTTATCCAAGTTTACATAGATTTTTTGTGTCTATAGGTGTGATCTTTCTCCTACATAAAAAGTATGTACCATTTAATGGCCTTCAATCCAACTACATCTAGGTATCTTTTTAATTCCTTTATCTTTCATCAATCTCCTTACCATTTGAACCTCACCCCACCTACCTACTTCTGCATAAATGTTTGACATAATAACATAAGTCATAACATTTTTAGGATCCATCTCAAAAAGAATAGTTGCTGTAAATACTCCTAACCCTGTATTCTTATGTGATCTACATGAATCAAACAAACATGTCCACACAACCACCATAGGTTTGATTGGCATTTTGATGATAAAGTTTAATGCTTCCTCAAGATAGCTAGGATGGCCAAGAAGGTTAACCATGCACACATAATGATCAATTATAGATGTAATGCAATAAGAGTGAGTCATGTCATTGAAGCATTTACAACCTTCATCCACTAAACCTGTATGACTGCATGAAAATAAAACACAAGAAAATATTACATTATCAGGGCATGTTTCAAAGTGTTTCATTAGTTCAAAGAGTTTGAGAGCATCCCTACAAAAGCCATTTTGTGCATATCTTGCAAGCATCACATTCCATGAGATGACATCTTTTTGATGCATTTTTAAAAATAGTTCATGTGCCTTGTGTATGCTTCCACATTTTTCATACATGTCTATGGCATTCAAAACTATGATATCTGACAAAAATCCACTTTTGACTATGCTTTGATGGATGTCCATACCCTATTCTAAAGCTCCCATTTTGGCACAAGTTGGGAGGATGATGGCAAAGGTTATGGAGTCTGCCTTCACACCTGCTAATTGCATTTAATTAAAAGTTTCCAAGGTCTTTTTAATAAACCCATTTTGCACATATCTTGCAATCATTGCAGTCTATGAGATCACAACTCTATGAGGCATTTTATCAAATAGTTCACATGCCTTCTATATTATTCCACATTTTGTATACATATCTACCGGGGCATTAACAACTACAAAATTTGACAAAAATCCATTTTTAATTATGCTTTGATGTATGTCCATACCTTGTTCTAAAGCTCTCATTTTAGCATAGGCTATGAGGATGCTGACAAAGGTTGTGGAGTCTGGATTTACATGTATGAATTGTATTTGCTTAAAAGTTTCCAAGGCCTTTTCAACAAGCCTATTGTGTGCATACCCTACAATCATAGCATTCCACGAGATCACATTTCTTTGAGGAATTTTATTAGACAGTTCATGTGCCTTATGTATGTTTCTACACTTTGCATTCATGTCTACTAGGGCACTTACAACTACAACATCTGACAAAAATATGCTTTTGATTATGATTTGATGGATTTTTATACCCCATTCTAAAGCTCCCATTTTAGTACAGGCTGGGAGGATGCTTAAAAAGGTTGTGGATTTTGGATTTAAACCTACTAATTGCATTTGTTTAAAAGCCACCAAGGCCTTTTCAACAAATCCATTTTGCGCATATCCTGCAACCATGGCATTCAAAGAAATAACATCTAGTTGAGGCATTTCTTTGAAAAGCATTAAAGCCTCAAGAAGAACACCATTTTGGGTATATCCTATAATCATTATAGTCTATGAAATCACATTTATTTGAGGCATTTGTCAAATAGTTCATGTGCCTTATGGATGCTTCCACATTTTTCATACATGTCTATTAGGGCATTTGCAAATACAATATCTAACAAAAATTTGCTTTTGATTATGCTTTGATGGATATACATACCATGTTCTAAAGCTCCCATTTTGGCATAGGCTAGGAGGATGCTAGAAAAGGTTGTAGAGTTTGGCTCAAAACCTTCCAATTGCATTTGCTTAAATGCTTTGAAATCCTTTTCAATAAACCCACTCTGCATATCATGCAATCATTGTAGTCCATGACACCACATTTCTTTAAAAATACTTAAAGCTTCAAGAAAAACACCATTTTATGCATATCCTACGATCATATCATTCCATGAAACTACCTTTTTTATGCATTTTGTGAAATGCTTCACGTGCTTTGTGTATGCTTCCAAATTTTGCATACGTGTCTACCACAGAATTAGCAACTACAACATCTGACAAAACCCTCCTTTCCATTATGCTTTGATGGATTTGTATACCCTGTTATTGATATTCACATTGGCATTGCATGATTATAATTGAAGCATTGGAAATGTGTATGGTTATTAAATCTACAATGACAATGAAACACTTTCAAAATCTCAAAAGGGGTTTTATGGCTATTTATTCAATTTCAGGGTCTATACACAATTCAGAATGCTAATTGTATTCAATGTTTACAAATTTAGGGAATAGGGGAAAGGTCCCAATCACTGTGCATGTTCCAATTGTTAAATAGGGATTTTGTTAACATGTGCTCCATCGATGAAACATATTTGTTCCATCGATGAAACATATTAGTATGTATAAATATTAAAGTGCACCAAAAACTGAACATGTAGTATCTAATACTTGTTCAACATTTATTCTATAAAATTAAAAGTAACCAATCACATCTTTACAAGTAAGACTCAAGTATTGATACTCTAATGTACAATGATTGGTACTCCAAAGGTTAATTTTTGGTCATAGGTTTAAAAAATGCATTTTATGACCTCTCATGATAAAATTGATTATATCATAAAATGTATAATGTATTAGACCTTGAAAACTTAGTTATAAGTAGTTAAGACGACTATTAAAATGGGTAAATTTTTTGAAATCTAATGTGATGTTATGGCACCTTAATTTATTTTAGTAAGCATTAGTAATGCTATGCAAATTAAATTCATATGAAAATGTGGTATACAATTATTTTACTAGCAATTACATGAAGGTGGTACAATGTAAAGAGTAAAAGAAATGAAGACTGGTTTAATGAAGATGTAGTTGCTTTTATTTTTTCTTGATGTGGATGTACGTTTTAGCTTGTATTCTTGTGTATCAATCAAAAGAGAAAGAGGTGAAATATGAAGGTTTTACAAGGATCACACTCTTAACATTGCAACAAGAGTTATTCATAGACATTCAGTGATATCAATTTAGTTGTTGTGTTTTGAAATGTTAGTCCCCATGACTTATGTATTGCTAGATCCCAAACTATTTTCAATGGAATTTGTTTAAGGTTGCTTTGAGTTATGCAATAAATTGGCATATACTGAAGATTATTTTCATCCCATATTGGGCCTATATATTTTTTCATATGCACAACCACAAACATTGGAGATTCAAATGGTTTGGTACCAATTATACAAACTATATCATGAATTTCACCAAGAGAACCATTGGCCAACCTAGACTCAACCCACAAATAAGTTGTAAGCATAATTTTTTCCTTCTAATAGAATAATTTTGGTCTCTAATTGGTCATCATCAAGAGCTGCAAATTTAATTTCCCTGGTATGCTCTACATTGCTCTGTACAATTGGTATATTTAATGATTTCAATATTTCCTTGGTCTATGTTGAAGCGAAATTATATTTTGCATATAAGTGAGTTGATAAATGAAACGAGAGTTTTTCTTCAAAAGACAAACAACTATTTATTCAAGGCATTTACAATTTCTAATTTTTAACTTTTAGTTTAACATTTCATATATTCAATAGTAGATTTTAGAAAGATACTCGGTCTGGATTGAAACTTTTTTGACAAAAAAATTGTATGTAATGTAATAAAAATATTGAACATGTATCAAAGGGTTGAACTATAGACATCCCAACATACATTGGTACATCATTTTATTTATTTTTTATTTAATAATTAAATTTTATAAATATCAAATTGTTGAAATCTAATTTAAGCTATAGAATATACAAAATCTAAATGTATATTACAATAATTTATATAATTTGAAAGGATCTATATTATTAAAAAAATTAACCACAAACCTTTCATTTTGTGTCACAATAATTCACAGACTCTTCATTTTCTTGTGTGAACATGTGATTTGAATGATCTCTTTCAAAGGGAGCAATGGGAATGAAACAACCTTTGCAAACGCTATTTTTATCCAACATAAGTTCAACTTCTATTTCAAGAAGAATATCAAATAAATTGGGAAATAATTTCACCACCTAAGTCCTCCATGGATTTGAGTATTTGTTGCACTACTTCCTTGTCATGCCCACTCTCAAGGTGAAATGAGAATTTAAAGATTTTTAAGTAATCTATAATAAGTTATGTATGTTTAATTTGTAATGCCCATGAGAAGGATCCTTTTTCATGTGATTGCGGTTCACCTTGATTAATAATACATGCATATACACTTATTCCTTATATAAGGTTAACCAAAGATGTAATCCATATTCTAGATGGGTATTGCATACTTAGCTATACAAAAAACTCAAGTTTCCATTTTGAATTTACCAACATTATTTTCATATCTTGAGCTTTCACTAAATGTTTGCTACAAAACCTCATGTTGTGACAAAGAAGGATGGAAATGAGAAAAAAATGTTATCTTTGACTTTCCAAATAAATTTCTAATTCACTCTTTTCTCCACATTGTCATTAATCGGTAATCTAATGTTACATTACAATAAATTTGTGAAGTTTGAATTCAACTAGAGATAATACTCTTGAAAATGGGTTCATCTCAACAACATTATCAACATATCCATGAATAAAAAGAGTTATCCATCAAAGAACACAAATAAAAACTTATTACGGTTGCAAGATAACAACATGGGAAGAAGGGGAAAACACTATATAAGTTGAATTTATTGAACACAAACACACACACATAATAGAAAAATTAAAGGAAAAAACATAGGCCAAAATTGTGTGGAAAAGTAAATTATTTACAAAGGAGAAGGTGGGACAACATGACTAAACATGACCATTGATAGGTTGGAAAAAATATGAACCCATACAAGACATTTTTTTGAAAATGGATGACAACACTTTTAAAGAAACGTGTAACAAGAACAACATATTTTTTATTATGTCCACGAGATAAACATGAGGCATGGGCAGGAAGACAACTATTAAATCAAACACTTGACCACATAGACTTTCCTCATGAATAGAAGCAATATGTCTCAAATTGATGTTTGAAACACTAAAAACATGAATCATAGCTCCAAAGTATTCACTTTGTGGCTTCTCTTATGGATATTTATTCATACTTTTATTATCATGTTTATTACCAACCATTAATAGAAAAGTACAAATGTATGTCACTACTATCATGGATTATGTTAGAGCTAAGCTTATTTTACACATTGATCCTCCCTCTTGTGAGACCCAATTTTATGAGGGTCATTGCTAGATGGCTCACTTTGAGTTACCTCCAGTTACTAATAGATGACATAAGGCTTAGAGGAATCCTTTTTTTCTACCTTCACTGAGACCACTTCATTATCTACACTCCCATCCTACCTATATTACTACCCCTGATAAATAGTATATCTTGTAGTTTAAATCATTACCAGGTAGTATAGGGTTTATCCTTAGCCTATATAGGAGTAGTGTAACCCTACCGACCCTCCTCATCCCCAACACACCAAAACATGATCTAAAGATTAATAAAGAGAATTTGATATTGTGGATCAATTTAGAAATACACCGACCAAGATATCCATATTGGAATTACTTCAAAAAGCAATAATTTTTAAGGATATTATTTTTTAAACACTTAATCATACATCCATGCCTTGAGAGACTGAGCCAACTTATTTTGCATCTATCATGAACACTATCAAGGATGTTGAGGGTGTGATATATTTCTATAATGAAGACTTGCCTTCACAGTTAGTAATTGCTCAAAATTTACCACTTTTTATTCCAACACAAATAAACAACATAACTATTAAATGAGTTCTAATCGATAGTTGTTCAAGACTCAACGCATGTAACCTCACATTTATATAAATCATGGGGGTTGATTTAACATTTATTCAAAAAACATATAAGAATATCCAAGGGTTTGATGACATTACTAGATAAAAATTGGGTTCTAATATATTAGACATTATGGTGGGGCCAAAAACCTTACCTACACACTTTTAGGTGATGCCAAATCATTTACTCTATAAATTGCTACTCGGGAGACCTTGGATACATGTTATAGAGGTTGTACCCTCTAATCTACACAAATTCATCAATTTTTTACATGATGGGTACTTGTACACATGTCTAATAGAGAATCAACCATTTAAATATTACAGACTCACCAAACCCTCGATCCTAAGTATATCTTCAGAAGGAACACCTCATGTTCTCATCAAATCCCCACCTCACAAGATTCTGATTAAGAAAATGCATACATATGAGGTGGGGGAGTTTAGAAATAATATCCTACACCTCTTCCATATATTTATACAACACAATTACCCTCACCAATAATAGAGGAATATCCTCTCATAGTATAGATATCCCCACCCAAGGTAGATGATGTGATTCTTACAACACGTCTACCACTTGTTAATTTAGAGGAGGTTTACATTCATAACTTTGATACATATTCACAGGCCACCACAAAGGATGATCCAACACCTATTGATATCAATGACTATTTGTGTGGATTAAATTTCATACTAGTGGGTCTAAGAGAGTAAAAATATGATTCTAAGTCACTTATACCTCTCTCTACCACAATAAAACCACTTATTTAGGATCATATAGCTATAGGTTCTCATACTCAATTACAATTAGCAAAAGATCCATTGATCCATTTAGTGTATAATGCTACATCCATGGATATTAACTCAATCATATAGATTCAGGTAGGGAGTTCATATGATAGACTACACCAGATCTTATAGATGTTACTTGATAGAAGATTGATGATATTACCTATAGTCTAACATAGATCAATCAACAAATTATCACCACGGGAAGTTCAAACCTTTTGTCACTTTTATAAAATTATAGGACATGATACTAACACATGCTTAGCATTAAAACATAAAATAAATAAATTTTAAGCTAAGAGAACTATCTAGATCATATAACCTCGACCACCACATGAATGAACACCTCCAAAAATATGGGCATCTTCAAAGATATGAGCACCATGATAGAGTCATCACTGACATAGATATTCATAGAATGATCCATTAACCATTTAAATTTTTGTAGTAGATAGATACATTCCCCATGTGGCTAAAAATGAGGATTCCAATCCTAACAATTGAAATATGGCATTTTTACACCACATAGGCTATCAAGAGAGCAAGTTATAACATGCTATACATTGTCAGGATTCTATTGGACATATTACACTACTAGTTGCATGTGGCCCTAAGGTTGCTAATATATTATTCTTTATTATGAGTAAGGGCACTCATCTATAGGTTACACTTGGTAGTACATGGTTACAATTGATGGATGCCACAATTGATTATCAAAAAAATACTTGACATTCACTCATGATGGACACATGGTTTGCATCTTACATGATGACATAGATGAGAACCATATGTTTCACTAAGATAGTCCATGATCTAATTTGGTTTAACCTATGACCAAATGAGAGGAATTTTACATAATTGAGTAGGCATGCCATTTGGATGCATAGAATCCATATTAATGCCAAGGATAAGGCTCCACTAATACATATAGATTGGTAAGATGACCATGATGATGAAAAATTATTTGAGTTTGGAAAGACTCATTATCCAACACTGGATGATCTCCCACTAGATCCACCATTTGACTACCCACATCTCATGTATATGCTCTTGGGTCTATACAAATATTGCACTTTGCTTTTATACTATTTAATTTACATTTCCAACATTTACTTAGACACACTTTCCTTCTCTCTTGTTCCTTATACATAGTTCATTTTAATTTTCTTGTACATAGGTTATTTTTAGAAAATACAAAAACAATAAAATATTTCAAAAACATAAAAACATTCAAAACATTACTTAGAAAACACAAAACTTTCAAATTGTATGCATTTTTATGTTTACACTTATTATATTCACCAGACACTACATTTTTTAGCTATCTTATTATAGTCAATTTTATCATACCACATGATTCACTTGTTCTATTTGAGTGCTTGTAGATTGCATACAAGACTTTGGTCCACTACATTGATCCATACTTACTATCATCTACCCACTAGGGGCATATACACTAATTCATGGTTATTCACTTGACACATTCACCCACTTGGGTGAATCTTATTCATAGTTTCAATCACTAGGTTTTATCCTTACATACTCTACATTCCATCTTTAGGATTGTTATATCTTGATATTTATCATTGTTACTCTTACTCATATTTTTTTGCTGGCTATTACTACTTTAGACTCAACATATGTACATCCTAGCTCTTACACATATTTCTATTACATAATCATGCATGATTTCATTTCTAGCTTCCCTAGTTTAGATTTTATTATATTTCTATGATTCTTCTATTTGAGGGCATTTGAATATGCCATTGTTCTTTGGCTCTATGCCACTTTTAATCACAGTATGTATGCCTTAGACATGTGCCCATGTCCCTTATCTAGTATTTTCTAATTATATATACAAACACTTGAACATGTCCTTATATGTGGGTCTAAGAAAACTTACTTGTTGCTTGTATATGTGGACATTTGAACATGTCATTGTATGTCTTATTTTTCTTAGATTTAGTGACATGTATCCATGTCCCTTATATTATGGCCCCTTGGCCTATTTTTCCTATCTCATGTGCTTTGTATGTATGATTTATTTTATGCATCATGGATATGACACTTGTATTTCCTTGTTACACACACCAATTTTTAATGCCATGAGGGACCTCATACATCTACCCTTCCTACTTGGGTGTTGTGATGGACATCATGCCCCATCCCACTAGGTAGCTACTTAGTTCTACTCATATTTTCTATTACATACATTGATTACATCTATATTAACACCCTTGTGAAATTATAGACATGACATGCATCATACATTACATACTTATGCTCAGATTATTTGACATTCTGATATTATGTGTTGATTCTTAAAATTGCACTTGATTCTAGTCAACAATAATGGGAAGTTTTAAGATGTGGGATATTGCAACTTGAAACAACCTCTAGATTCTAGAGAAGCTGGTCTCTTCTTTTGTATCAATTGTTGGGGGAAAAGGGATAGGAAATTAAACAAAAACATAAATGCAAGAAATGAAACCTAACTATGGCAATGCACCTGAGTGTAATCTTAATCCTAACCTGAGCACAATGAGACTATATATAGGACTCAATTACATTTAAGAGTAGACAAGTGCATGAACAATGTAAAAGATTAAAATAATAGAAATAGAGGCTCACAACAGGGAATTCTTTTGCTGAGATACAGAAAATGTCAACAAAGGCATAGTCTTCAATCTTCTTACAAGAATCTTCCAATCACATAAGAGGCATAGAAACATGTACAATTATGTAGAAATTATGACTCAAGAAAATGAGACAAAAGCTAATGACATTCCTAATCATAACTATAGAAAATCTACAGTATAGACTATTTTGCAAATGACACAGATAACATCAACCAAGGTATAGAGTTCAATCTTCTTAATTCATTTAGTCACATAAAAGGCATAGAAACATGCATAATTACATCAACTTTACAACTCAAGAAAATGAGACAAAAGAAAATGATATTACTAGTCACTAACTCTAAAAAGTCTAAAACTATAGAAAGTTTCCCCCCTCTTTTTTCTTTACAATTTTTCTTCTTTTATAGCCTCAGATGTCTCATCCCATCACCATTTTCCTGCATGATTCTACTCTGCCCTTAACTCATAAGGGACAAATAGATGGCACTTTTAATGCCTTGGATATATCCTGGTCTCATTAGGAAGGGCCATGCTGGAACAGGGTGGCTGTTCTGATTGCAGCATGGTGATTCATGACTAGTACCTCCTTTCATGCCTAAATTTCCTCATTCCATCACCTGCTTAGTTGCGCAACTATCCATTCTCCTCCACTTACAGGGGACAAATGGATGACCCTTTTAATGTTTGCAATCCCCAAAAATCTACCTGGTGCACTGCTCTAGCTACCCAAAATAACTCCCGCTGAGTTCCCTCCATCTTGCTTTGTTGTAACAGATACACAAAACACTCTATTCTATTGAAACAGAAGTGGAAACTTATTCAATTTCCTAAAATTCTTCTTATTACTTAGAAGGCACCAAAAAATGACACTTGGTACTTTCCACTCGATTTATCAAAGACACGTAGCATTTTCCACTTCTCTTTAGTTATGATGTAGAATTATTTGGGGCACATATTAGGCTCCTACAGATGGTGACACTTGGCAGCTTCTACAGCCCTTTGAAATAACACCCAGGACCCACCATCATTTTATTCAGCAATGAAGCTTGAAGATGATCTCTCAAAAGTTGACATGTGCTGGCCTCTACTGTTCTTGGGAAGATACATGGCATCTTCCGCTTCTCCTACTAGGGGTATGTGGCGTCTTTCACTTCTTTCAGGAATGGAGTAGAAAGGGGATCAAAAAGTGACACTTGGTGACCTCCGCTACTTTTCAACACTTAAACAAATGAAATGGTGCCTTTTTGCCTTTTGAAAAGGTACTTGACCCCTTTGGTTTTTGGGACACTCCCTTGAACTGCTCGATGAACCAAAATGGCTCAATGGTTCAACGGTTCAACACTGCATGTCATTTACATGTTAACCAAGGTATTGAACCAAAAATGTTGAACCAAGGCATTGAACCCTAGCATTAAACCAACTATCTTTTGCATGCTGACACGTGGTGACTTCCACTTTCTTTTGAAAAAGTAGTTCAGAGCTTTCTGCGACTGCCACTTGGCACTTTTTTCTTTTCCTTACTATTTAGCTTGTTTAAAACCTTTATTGAGAAATAGAATGAATGTGGGTGCCGATACAAGATGCAGATGCCAACACGTGGTGACTTCTGCTGAGTTGCTATTGGATACGTGGCATGATCCGTGGCTCTCTTGAAAGTTATGAAAAGTGTCTCGGATGATGCCAGCTAGCTGGCTCCGTGTTTTGAAAAGCAACACTTGGTGACTTCCACTTCTTTTCAACACTTAGGTAAAAATGAAGCAAAGGCAACAAAAGGGGGAGAAAGAACTCATGTGGACATTGACACTTGGTAGCTTTCACTTCACTTCAGCACTTAAACAAAATGGAATGAAAGAAACAAACCCATGCTCTGCTCTAAAAAACTATTGTTACGACCAAGGTATGCAGGAACAAACTGTAGTGCATGACTAAAAATTTGAATGCAACATAGAGTAATAATTTTATCTACATTATGTTTGCATATTATATTGGATTATCACATAGTTATCATATATGCTTTGACTAACACAATTTTTTCATAGATTTTTATTTTGAGAATAGTTCTTGCATAAGTTCAAAAACTACCTTCAAAATAGGGGGAATTCACATGGGTTTGTCATAGATATCAGGGTCTTATATTTCATTCATAAGACATGTTTTAGCACACAAGCTCAATTACAAAAAA
This sequence comes from Torreya grandis, assembly GCA_037957365.1. Lineage (NCBI taxonomy): Eukaryota > Viridiplantae > Streptophyta > Pinopsida > Cupressales > Taxaceae > Torreya > Torreya grandis. The sequence goes on from JARHVA010003843.1 coordinate 1,801,790, forward strand.
TTAGACATAGGTAAACATAGTGGAAAGACAATGACTCTAAAAGTAGTATAGTGACATTGATTTTAAACTAGAAATACATTAGCACCCAAATATGGACATTAGAACCACATTGCTATACTAAATAAGATGTGGTGTTACTATCAAGTTGCCTCAATTTTAGAACTAATAAGATTGGCTAGAATAGTATAAGTAAAGTACAGGTTTGCATAGATCTAGTTATAAGTTTATCAATTATACTCATATTTTTCTCAGATTCATACTAGCTTAACTTAGATTCATAGCATTTACTTAGATTGGGGGCATAATGTGCAACATAACCATTCCCATATTCATTTTAGATACTTAAATACAATTATTGCAACTCAGTCCAGAATCAATATATTCAAATATCAGATTAGGGGCATGTGTGCAATGCATTATTTTCATATGCTTAGTTACACATCAATTGATCAAATGGAATAGAAAATTCCATATCATTCTCTATGTTTTATACACTTGACATCATATTTTAGGTTGTCACCAGTTTCATGCCTTATTCCATATGCAATGGCTGACATTCTTGTGTGGCCTAGAGCCACCTAATATACTTGAGTGGATGCAAAGATGACATACATAGTTAGATATAATTAGTTAGATAGTTTCATTACTCCACACTTGATTTAGTTTCATAGGCATATAATACACATGAGAGGGTTGGACACACTATTAGTCTAATCCAATCTATTCATAAGTCATGATCCACCAAGCAGGGTGAGTAATGATGAAGTCAAAATTAGATTGAGCTCTTAATCTACCCACACATGAGGATTAATAAAGACATCAAATCAATCCAATTTATTCATTGATTTATCACTATATACATGCAAACACAGAGGTTTTCATTAGGTTCATGCATTAGTTCACATACCTAATAAAGTGTATTTATTCCTTTCCTCTTTCACATTTCTTTACTCAATTACTTATTTACTCAGCATAGTCTTTTCATTTTGATATCTTTTAAGTAAAAACTGATTTATACATGTTTTTATTTCAGGACATGTATTAGATCATGATTTACATATGCAAACTCATCTTCACATATTCAAACTCAGCTTCAGGGCTTCACTTCCTAAGTAAGTCTAAGGTACACTTTTTCCCCTCTATACTAGCCATTTCACTTTGATGCATTTATAACATAAAGGGGGGCAAGTCTAATCACCTAAAATTGGTATTTGAGTGCTAAGAGTGCTACTTGAGACTAATTATTACTATCTTATCCCTATACCTATCTCAGAGCCTATTATCACACTTTTCTAAGCTTCTTGTAGGCTACAATAATCCGTAGTTAGCTCAAACACAATCCCAAAGCCTTATTTCTTGATTATATTTCTTCTTACCTAGTGTTCTTCTAGTTGGACATTATTGCCACATTAAGGACACTATATCCACGTGATTATAGTGCCCCCAAAATTGCCCCTATGTCCTTTACCTTAGCTTTCCCAAATGAATATATTTTTAAAAGTAAAACCCTCCTGAGGTCATCCTAAACATATTTTATTATTCACACAAGTAACAAAACACTATAAATATGTAAATTTTATCCCTCTATCCACTAGATTTAAATTAGATGCAAAATACCTATTCAAACATAAAACAAGTTGATCAAAATCAAGGTTATTAATCCCTGTTCTTCCTACTTCTACATACTATCATATACAACATCCCTAAGCTCATATTTTACATATTTCCAATCTAAAGCACACTCAGGGAACTCAAGGCCACTATCATAATATAATCACTTTCACATGCACCAACATTAGGTGGGGAGAACTACATTGGGCTTGATTCCTCCTCAGAGTATTGGTATGTAGGCAACTCTCTTCACAGTGGTGTGTTGAAAATGTCCAACCTATCCTCCTAAGGAACACATTTTTAAGATCATACCCTACTTGAAAGGAGGATTAGGGTTTACATCACAAATCAATTATTATAGGCATAATATAAAGTTTAAAATTTTGTGTGTTTAGGAATAAACCCTAGAAACCCAAACATAGGTGCACTCAAAAGTTCAAGATAGTCCTACACAAATGACATTATTGCCAATATAAAGACACTAAATCCACATGTAACCTATTAAAAATATGGTGCTATTATCTAGGAAGGGTTATAATATAAGTATATAGTTGATGACACTCATACCTACTTCCATATCAAGTTTTTTCTAGATAAGTCTTTATTTGCACATATTTTTGACTATTTTTAAAAAGTCAAAACTAGTCAAATATGTAACAAATTAGTGGTTATTTTATGCATATTTTTTATTTGATTTAAAAAAATCATCCCTTTAATCAAACAAGTATTTACATAAGTTAGACCCTAAAATGTTAAAACATGATTATAATAAGTTGAAGATGAAAAAGATTGACCCTTGCAAGGTCATTAGAAAGTTCTCAAAAAATGCCTATGAGATAGAATTGCCTAGTGGTGGGGGAATCTCTCCAATATTTAGTGTTGTATACTTGTATCCATTTAAAAAAGGATATAATCATGATCAACCAATTGGAAATGAAGACACAATAGTCCAAGAGTGGGTAAATAAGTTACGACAAGCAAAGAAAGAAGAACTTGAACTCATCTTGGATAAGAATGTTGTTAAGAGAACCAGAGGCAAGGTGTATTACCAATACTTGGTGAAGTGTAAACATCATCCTATAGAGTATGACAATTGGATTAATGAATCGGACATCATCAATCATTTAGGTATTCTTGAATACCTCATGAATAGGAGTTCATGAGTCAATTTCTTGTTCTTAAGGAGTATGATGCAGAAACATCACCTAGGAAGACTAGTTAGTTCAAATTTTATCTTTTTCATATAGTATTTTGAGTATTTAGGTGTATTAGTAGTATTATATATCAATAAGGAATCATTTATAGGTTTATATATGCATTTATAGGTCTCAAAATTTAAATTCTTGACTTTCCCACCAAAAAATGATAATTTAAATTTCTACATAGGTTTCTAAGGTCTTAATCATGTAATTATGTGATTATATTGATACAAGTGTGTTTATGGGTATATGCTGTTAGTTATGATATTTAAATTTTTTTCACATCTTTGGTAATGTATACCATGCCTTAAGCTTGGTTAAGACTCAATCAAAATTTACGATCAATAAAATGGCATACGTTAGAAGTGATCAAGATTTAGTTAGAGAGTTTATAGGAGATAAAAATGTGTGGAATTGATATAAGAGAGTATAATTATGCATGGATGGAGGTGGATAAATTGAATAGATACAAGAAAAGATCAATAATTGAGAGTAACTCTACCTACACTAAATTATTTGTGTATGATTGTTTGGTGCAAGAACATGAATGAATGAAATAATGATTCAAAAGAGTTTTTGTGAATTCCCTAAAACTCCTAGTATGTGATCATGTGTGTCTCTCTCTCTCTCTCTCTCTCTCTCTCTCTCTCTCTCTCTCTCTCTCTCTCTCTCTCTCTCTCTCTCTCTCTCTCTCTCTCTCTCTCTCTCTCTCTCTCTCTCTCTCTCTCTCTCTCTCTCTCTCTGTGTGTGTGTGTGTGTGTGTGTGTGTGTGTGTGTGTGTGTGTGTTTGTTTTATTTTTTTAATTTTGAATATTGGGATCTCTTGTCATTTATCTATAAGTGGAAGGTAACAAGTATAAGCTTTGAGAATTCTATTTCTTTTGGCATAGTCAAGAACAAAGAAGAGTAGGTTGTATTTTGGGTATCATTAATTTGTTGTAGAGGTTGGAAGTATAGTGGAGAGTATATTTATAGTTAGGATAACCTTTTTTGAATGCTCATATTAATTCCACATTTCTAGATGCAACATAAACCTCCTTTAAAGTTCATAAATTTTTGCAAATATGAACCTTGGAGACTAGTAGGGATTGTTCAAGGCTAAAATACTATTGTATTAGTTAAATAAAGGTAATAGAAACTCCATACAACCATTATTAGTGTTTTAAAGTAATTAGAATTCAAATAAACCCTATTTTTTTCCTCTTGGGCTATCTCAGGCCTATGTAACCTTGACCTAGGGTTTGAAACCTTACAACTTGTATAACTTTTGATGCCACTAGCCAAATTTTCTAAAAATTTGAAATATTATATTATCTAAACAAATATATAGTATTTATGTGGTTTTTATTTGGTTATATACCATATAGTATAGTAACTAGGACTATTTTGGTGCTTTGACCTTATAGAGGCTTGATTGCTAGAAGGTCTTTTTGAGTTGATAAAATTTCCTTGAGAGTTAGACCCTAAAACTTTATAAGGATATGTAAGGGCTTAATGGGTATCTAAAATTTATATTATTTTGTTTTGAAACATTGTGTATTAATTAAGTCAACTATATTTGTGATTTGGAAGGGCTACAAGGAACTATGCCTACTTGGAGAAACTTGTACTAAGTTTGAAAAATCTCTCTCCCTCTACATCATATCTCCAAGAAAATTTACAAGATAAAAATTGGTTTCAAACATATAGGTGTACTCTTTCCTTTCTCTTTTTCAATATTTTCAAATTCAAGTTACATTTTAATTCTTAGTTTCACATATGAACATTAACTACTTTTACTTCATTGTAGGAATTTCCATGGAACACCTTGAATGATTGGAGATTTATCACAAAGGAAAAGTGTGTTTTACACACTCAGGTATTTCTTTTCTTTTACCCTATTTGTTTCATTTATATATTAGGGGGGATGTAGTCACTCAAATTGGGTCATGAATAATTGATAGTGTCAATTTTTTTACCACTTTCACTTTAATTAACTTTATCACTTAATCTGAATCTATTTCACCACCTCACTCTATCTTAGACACCTATATGGACCTATTCATTTCTTATTTTGTATTTTATGTCTAAATAAATGTTCTGAATTGATAAAAACCCCTATTAAATCCTACATAAACATTCCATATCTTAAAAAATTCATGTTTCCCTTTAGAACATGATCAACCTATAAGGGAAAATAGTGGCGGTTAATTTGGTCCATTATAGGTCAATCATATCATTAACCCTTCAAATAATCACATTTATAATTCAGACCCTCCCTTATATATTGGTCCATATTTTTATGATAGGTAGCATGATGTTTTCCAATTTTGGATATCTATAAAGGCACATCTAAGGCACCTATTCAATCACTTGGCATTTTCAATATTGAGGCACACATAGATTGTTTCACACTGAACAAAGATTCCCTATTCTTCCCAAATATGATTCTAATAATTTGAAGCAATCCTTAACTAGATCAAGCTAATCATTATCATGTTATTCAAACCATATCTAAAATAATTCCTATAGAAAAAGGATAACAATTACACAAATCTCTCTAAGTGAGAGACTATGTGGGATTAATTAACATTTTTGGAGTATTAGATACATAGGAAATGATTAGTCATCATGGTGGAAATTGGGGTCATCTCAACCCATTACACTTACCCAATTTATATTTTTAGTCTTTTAGCTAATGCAATCCCTATTATGGTTTAAACTTTGAATAAGTCACTTACAAGTCTTGCACATACATCCAAAGGTAAAATTTATACACATGCATATTTTAAGTAATCATAGTTGATCATGCCTTAATTTACCTATTAATTAGGAAAGGAAAAATTAACTAGTAATGGAAAATATTACGAGTCAATTATGTCCAAGTTTTTACAATCCTATCCCTCATCAATATTAGTCATAGTCTTGTGGCACTTATAGAATCAGTCCGTTGATCCATTTCATTACTATTTAGTTTCACACAACTGACATATAAATAGTAATTAACTAAGTCTTTTTCTTTTTTTTCATAGCTATTATTTTTTATTTCAATCATGTTTTTTTGATTTTAATAATTAGATTTCATTCTATTTTTCACAATTTGATTTACAATGTTTCCTTTTATTCTATTTAATATATATGCATTAGGGATAATACACATATTAATTCTAAATTCTAATAAAACAATATAAAAATTATCTTGGTTATTGTGGATCACAACAAATATTCCATGCATAATGTCATCATTCCCTAATAATTTATAAATATTATGATAATTGGAATTATTGTCAGCATTATTTTCATTTCCAACCACTAGAGGGGGTTCATTCCTCTTTATATTCCTATTGAATTTCATGTGATGTCTATCTCCATGGACAAGATTATTAGCAAGTCCATCTCTACCAATTCATTTCCTCACCATATTTAGATACATAGATTGACATTTAGACCAAAACATTTTTTTAAAATATCCTTAGAGTTGGAACTTGAGCTCTAATACCAAATTTCACCATCGCAAAAATCTAAATTTCAAAAGTTTGAGTTATAAAGGCTATAAACCTTATTCTAGTAAGTGATTTAATTTATAAAGTAAATTTTATTATATAAATTGAACATTATACCTTATACAATCACATCATTTAAATATCATAGGTAAATCAGAGCACATTTGGGTCCCATATTGTCAATAGAGCACTTGTATTTTGATCAAAACAACATTAACATGCACAATAAATAGCTTGTTGTTACAAATAATTTTTTTAAATAAATTTAGGATTTAAGTAATTATAGTTCATATTTTAGCTTTTGCTAAAAATAATTTTTATTAGGCCCACAATTAAATACAATCGTTCCCTTTTTGTACTATTTAAGATGTGGGTCATCTCAATCAATAATTTTATTATTCATGATCTTGCCCTTGTGTCTTAAAAAATTAACCATAGTTACTTATCAAAGGTATATTCTTATTTTATGCACTCTCCAAGGTTCCTTTGGGAACTTAATCTTGGAAAATGGAATATCATAGTGATAGAACCTGTAATTGTACTTCTTGTGACCTTACTCCTCGCTATGATTACTCATCGGCTCATGTGCAAACTAGAAACCTTGGTCATCATAATTTGATACATTATCCACTCAATTATACCTTTATCACATGATATTATCATCCCTTACACATCCCTATTCCACCTTGGTCTCTTCTCATGCTAGATAGGCCCTTTAGAGACACCACGGGGCCCTTCCAGGGACTTGTTAACCACCCTAGGCCTATATTTGACTTAGGATATGGATTAGGGAGGAAACCCATGGCCTAGGACATATTTTTACTTCACAAAATCCATGTCCTAGGTCATGGCCTAGGTAGAACACGTGAAAAAGACCCATATTTGGTCCCAAATGACTAAAAACAACAAATTTTTAGTCTTTTGGTAGATTAGGGTTGAGATATATGCCTCTTTCTCATTAATTTGAGCTTCTTCTCCTCTCTCTTAATCATTATATAGATATTATCTTCCCACTTGATCAGATCATTGGAAGTTTGGCTACCTCCTTGAATCTCTCTTGATTCTTTCTTGGCACAATAACTTCCTTTGTGATTGGGGATGCCTTATAGATTCCATTGGTGATTCTCATTGCCATTGAA